>JABSTQ010000359.1:0-35321 GCA_013358835.2 Ixodes persulcatus
AATGCGAACAGGGTCGGTCACGGGTTTTCGATGTACCGTTCCGAAAGTTGACGACTTTTTAATACAATAACAGTAGGTCCCGAAAATTTTGCATCTCATCTAAACCGCATACGGCGGGCTATTTGCAGCTATGATCTCACACAGGGTAAGTTCAAGAAGCTACCCTCGTCCAGCGTTGCCTCTGATCCATTCGAGTAAGATTTGGAACACAGCCTGCAATGCATGATTTCTTTTCGAGATACGAAAGACACTTATTTTTTCACCCATACACCCAGTACTACACAATGCCATCAAGCCTATTCTTTGACAGAGTGCTTGTGTCCTAAGTTCTAACACAAAACTTCCAGCTTTCTAAAGTCGTAATTGCTGTGTGAGAAGTTACTAATCTCAAGTTGAGTGCATTGTTGATGAAGCACTTCAGTGGTCACGTCTGTAATTGTAGATGTGGTACCAAACCCCCAGAAATAGAATAATTAAACTGGCCACTTTCCCCTCTATAGTTTGGCTACCGAACCATCGAAGGTAACTACTCAAATTTTGCTGGGTACGTGGCTGGGTCACTTAATTGCCAAACAGCTCAGTTGAAATTATGAAGAACTCCTAATTAACCAGGATAGCCTAACTATCATTTTTTCATCAATGCATTCAATCTTCAATTATATCAGTGACCAATCTACACGGGTTTTAATGACGGTAGCGTCTATTCTACTGGCGGAATAATTTCCCCGAAATTCTACCGGCAGTTGCCTCCCATCGGTCGTACACGCCGCCCCAGACTGTCGCCTCGAAGCGACGTGTATGGGTGGACCTAGGTGGGTTCCCATCGACAGCTCAGATTAGCTTTTTTCTCTAATGAGCCGCCCCAGACTGTCACCTCGAAGCACATGTACGGGTGGGCCCAGGTGGGTAACAGAAAATATGTCTCACATCAGTCTCGGCAAAAGCTTCATCTCCCAATTTTTACCAGATAATTTCAGCCACCCAGGGATGTTTGCCTTTTAATGCAAGGCCTACAGGTTTTTGCCGTATAACTAATACCTGCCATTTTCAGTGCAATGCCTGCACGTTTACCATCTCAACTAATTTCTTTACAGCGAAAAATATTTTTTTAGTATGTTTCTAAGCTTGATTGGAACATTTATAGTCTCATAAAGTCATTTAATGCATATTTATCCTTTATTTTAGGAAAGCTGCAGCTGCAATCCTGGAAGAAACCGACAATGCCTGGAAGCAAGAAATCATTTCTAATGAGTTAAATAAAAACTGTTGTGACTATCTACCTTTAGATCTAGTTGCAACTTTTTCTAGTTTGGGATATCCAAACAATAGTAGTTTTCCCAATTGGTATCTGTCAATTAGATTTAACAGTTGGGATCAATTGCTTTTTTCCAATTGGGAGTCCAAAGACACAAATAGATTTTTCCAATTGGTGATGTTCAATGAGATTTCGACATTTGGAACCAATTGACTTTTTCTAACTAGGAGTCCGAAATCACAGATAGGATTCTCCATTGGTTCTAATTGTCGATAACTAATTGGAACCAATTGACTTTTTCTAACTAGGAGTCCGAAATCACAGATAGGATTCCCTATTGGTTCTAATTGTCGATAACTAATTGGAACCAATTGACTTTTTCTAACTAGGAGTCCGAAATCACAGATAGGATTCCTCATTGGTTCTAATTGTCGATAACTAATTGGACCCAATGGTTATTTTTAACTGGGACATTAGCAACATCTTTCAGCGAATTAGCAGGGGAGCTAAATAGAGGAATAACAAAGCAACGGTAATCTCCTTTGATTTTTTTGTATCTATCCCAAACTTCCTTCTCCGAGACAAAACTATTTAGGGAGGAAATGTACTTGGTCCAGGACTTCCATTTAGCTTTTCTCCTAGTCCATCGGGCCTTTGCCCTTAGTCTTAAATTCTATCCTATTGGTAGAAGTAGGGTACCTTCGAAAGG
Organism: Ixodes persulcatus; assembly: GCA_013358835.2. NCBI lineage: Eukaryota > Metazoa > Arthropoda > Arachnida > Ixodida > Ixodidae > Ixodes > Ixodes persulcatus. The sequence continues at coordinate 1,965 of JABSTQ010000359.1, forward strand.
TATCCCATGCCCTATGCTGCTTTTTCCTTGTGGTGGCACAGTCTTCATTCCACCAAGGCCTACACCTCTTGGGTAAATTTTCAGAGGTGCGAGGAATGGCGTCTTGGGTGGCACTTATGATTTGCTCCGTAACATACACTGTCGCTTCTTCGGGTGACAAACTCGCTAGAACTGTTGGGTCAAGCACTGCATCAAGTTTAAAAAGTGCCCAGTCGGCTTTGTCCAGTTTCCACCTAGGGGTTCGTTTTAAAATAGTCGGCAGAGGAACGAGGCTTTCAATTACAACCGGGAAATGATCACTCCCGAAAGGGTTGTTTAAAACCTTCCAAGAAAAACAGGGATGTAATGATGGTGATGAAATGGAGAGGTCGATGGATGTGAAGCAATTATGAGTGGAACTATAAAATGTTGGTTCTTTCTTATTTAAAAGACATACGTCTGAGGACAGTAAAAATCTTTCTACAACAGCGCCACGAGAGTCAAGGCGCTTACTGCCCCACAAGGGACTGTGAGCATTAAAATCACCACATATTAAAAAAGGCGTTGGCAGTTGCTGAACCAATCCTTGAAGTTCATGAAGATGCAGTTGACGATGAGGTGGTAAATACAAGGACACAACCGTAATGAGACGATCAGCAAGAACACCTCCTGCGACTGCTTCTAGTGATGTACACAGAGGAACTTCCACACATGCTATGCCACTCCGTACAACAATGGCCACACCACCAGAAGAGTGGTGTGAATCCCGATCCTTTCTAAAAACGCGGTGACGATTAAAAACATTTGTATGGGTGTTGTTAAGATATGTCTCCTGCAAGCACACAGCAATGGGCTGTAGCTCATCCAGAAAGAAATGAATGTCATCAATATTTTGCAGGAGACTTCTACAGTTCCACTGTATAAAACTATATGTGTTCATGTTAAAATGGTTTAAAGTAACAACAAAACAAAAAAGAAAACCTGCCCTAGGTATCCTGGGGCGGTTTGGGTGGGGTTACTCGCGGATTAAGCTTTTTCTGGGATGACTTTTTAAGCCTGACGTCATCAGGTGGGACCGAACGAGGGGGAGGAGGTTCACCAAGTTCCATCCGCTCCTCCTCAGGTTGAACGGCTGAGGGAGCAGCTGGTACGGGCCCCTCCTTAGATGTCGAGGCTTCTCCTAAAGCCTTAAAACGAAACACACCCTCCTTCTTCCTGGGAGGGGTCCGAGTAACCAAGGCAGGCACATCATTCGATGGCCCGTCCTTTGGAATAGAGGAGGCACCAGTGCCTCCTCCCTGAGGCTGGTGTTGCCGCCTTTCCTCTTGTCTCCCCTCCATGAGCACAGAGGCATCCCTCGCCCCTGCACCATCTGGAGGCCCCTGTGGTTTCTTTGGTTCCAACGACAAACGGGGTCGTGGACCGAATCTTTGTGAGGCAGGGGGAGGTGGTGGAATCACCAGGTCATTAGGACAGACCTGGGTTCCTACCGACGACTTTGATGGCACACCCCCTGCACGTGCCACCAAAGAGTAAGGCCCCTTCTGCAGGAAGGAGAATCGCTTCCTGGCTTCGGGGAACGAAATGTTCTCTTTCACTTTGAGTGTAATAATTTCTTTTTCTTGTTTCCACTTTTTGCAAGAACGGGAATAAGCTGGGTGAGGTGCAGTTGATGCAGCACGGTGGATTCGAGCAATTCTCCGCAGGGTGATCATTTTTGCCACACTTGGCACATGTTGTCTTTCCACGGCAGCTCTGGGCGCTGTGGCCATACCTCTGGCAGTGAAAGGTACGCTGAAAGTTTGGCACGTACGGCCGTACTCTACAGTTCAGATACCCTGCCTTCACCGATTCTGGGAGCGCTCTCAGCTCAAAAGTGAGAATGACATGCTTCGTCTTAATTTCTTGACCGTCCCGGCGAAAAGAAATTCGTTTGGCAGCTATGACTCCTTGGTCACGCAGACCATCGACAATTTCATCTTCGGGGGATTCTAGAAGGTCATCTTCTGATATTACGCCTCTAATTGTGTTCAAGGTGCGGTGGGGTGATACAGTAACCCTGTAGTCAGAAACTAAGTTGAGAGCCAGCAGGTCTAAGCTTTGTTTAGAGGTTACAACTTCAATGAGGAGATCTCCAGATGGCATTTTTTTTGCTTTAAAATTCTTTCCGATTACAGATTCAAGAGTCTTCGAAACGAGGAAAGGGAATAGCTTGGATAAAGGTTTTTCCATTTCAGAATGCATTACAAGAAATCGAGGAAACTTCTCCACGGGTGCAAGTGTTTCTACAACGTGTACTTTGGTCCGGACCCTTTTCAGGGCCCGATCAGGTTTTTGGTTTAGCTTGGAACCCATAAGAAATGGGAAGGCGTTCGGCGTCTGTAGCGCACCACCCACCACGGAGCCCAACATGGGGATAGGTAATGCGCCATAGCAATAAAGGTTTTGCTGACGACATTACGCTATCAGTGCTGCCAAGACACTATAACCTAGTGTGGGTCCAGACAAGGGGTCTATCGCCACCCAAGGTTAGCCCTTGCCGCCAAAGATGGTGAATATGAATGAAGGAAGAGTAGAGAAAAGAGAAAGATAGGAGGGGATAGTAGAAGATATGGCGACTGACTGAATCATCCTGGTCGGGCCAAGCCAGGACACCCGTCTACGGGAAGCGGGGGCCAAAGTGGTGTGTTGCCTCACCCGGGGGGCCCCGAAGGGTCCAAACCTACCCCGGGTTCGGCTCAACCACCAGGATGCCCTTTTCCCCGGACACGGAAAAGCCACGCACAGCCAGACGTGGGTGGGTCTTAGCCACTTTTTACTCAGGGTCTGTTGTGTCGCCAAAGTGGCTGGGGTCCGTGGTGATGCTACTCACCAAGCGCCTAGCACCTAAGGTGCAGGCGCCCCGTGCGGGGCTCGGGGTCCGTGGAGACGCCACTCTCCAAACACCTGCTTTCACAGGTGCCCCCTGCGGGGTCTTCAGATCATGTATGGTTGACCGCAGCAAAGGCTCACTCCAAGCGTCCGGTTCCATGTACAGTAGAACCCGTTTATAACGAACTGCATAAAACGCAACGTCTAGTTCGATATATCAAGTAGTTCGTTATGGGAGATATTCGCGTATAACGAATTTCTACGATATGTTTGTTATACACGAGTTTATGGACATTGAACAGCAAAAAAAACGCAATGCCACTTACCGTTCAAGAAATCCATTTATTGGGAACAATCTATTTACAGTAGGCAGTAATCTTCGCTTGGGTTTTTGACTTAGCAGCATCCACAAGAATGGCGTTCTCGACGCGCGACACTGCTTGTATGAACTCCAGTCCGCTTCCCTCGATGTCGGAGCAGTAGCGACGCAGCAGGTCCACCGCTGAAAGTGCCTCGTGAAGCGTCGGACGAGGTGGACCTTCATCTTCAGAATCCTCTGCTTCCTCGTAGTCACCAACGGCAGCAGCTGCCGCCACGTCCGCAATGATCTCTGTGTCCGAAGGGCTTGCAGCCACAGCAACGCCGTCGTCGGCCGTCAAAAAATCTTCGAGGTCGACTCCCTCGGGCAATGCATCAGGGAGGCTACTGAGTTCCTGCCAGAGGACTCCTATGTCATTGTTCTCTTGCACTGGGCTCGCTGCCTCACCACTTTCCAGGCCGAGTCCAGCGTGCCGGAAGCAGTTGCGAATTGTGTCGCTCGTGACATCACACCAGGCGCGGCTCAGCATTTGGATCGCGGCCAACAAGTCTATCTTCAGCTCTCCGCCGACGCGCATCTTGACGAGAAGTTGCTCCACAAGACGCTTTCGGTATCCCTGTTTGAAAGCACGGATGATACCTTGGTCCAGTGGTTGGAGCACTGCCGTTGCGTTAGGCGGCAGGAAACGCAGCTCGATGTTCTTAAGCGATACACCGCAGTGGTGAGCGGAACAATTGTCGAGCAGTAGGCAAACCTTGCGCCCGCTTGATGTTAACTCTTCGTCCCAGTCGCGGAGCCACGTCTCGAACAACACCCTGGTCATCCATGCCTTCTTGTTAAAGGTGTATGTTACGGGTAGTGGGCCGCATCCTCGCAAACATATCGGCGACTTGAACTTGCCGATGACTAATGGGCGCAGTTTCGATGATCCGTCCATGTTGGTCGTCAAAAGGATTGTGACGCGAACCTTGCTCAGCTTTCCACCATGGCAGTCCTCATTTCGGAGCGCCAAGGTCCTGCTTGGAAGCAGCTGCCAAAATAACGCTGTCTCGTCCGTGTTAAAAATGTCACATGGCTTGTACTTCTTCATAATTGCCGGCCAGTTGTCATCTATCCACTTCTTGACGCCTTCCGTATCGACGGCACACCTTTCGCCAGCCACGACTTTCCCCACAATCGAGTAGCGGTCCTTAAACCGTTGCAGCCATCCAGTGCCTCCGGTGAAACCTTCAACCTCCAGGACGAAAGCGAAATCTCTCGCCTTGCTCTGCAGCATGGGACCAGAGACGGGTAGGTTCCGCGCGCGAACGTCTAGGAACCATTGGTAGAGAGCCTTCTCCACCTCGTCGTAGGCCGGTTTCCGGATGCGTTTGCTGTCGGCGTTCGGTCGTTCGCGGGCTTGGTTCTTGATCGTCGACTTATTCTTTAGTATCGTGCTCAGCGTGCTTCTGGCGATCTTGAAGGCTGCAGCCACGTCCGATTTTTTCTCGCCGCGCTCGACACGGCGAATAATGTCCACCTTGTCAGAAAGCGGCAGCGCTTGCCGCTGCTTTGTCGTCATTATTCTAGCGGACTGCACCCTGCACGCACCGACTGGCTGACTGCACGCACTGACAACCGCAACAAAACAAAAATGGCGAAGACTACCTCCGACGTGCTTGCGCAAGGACATGCGATAGGCCCCGGATGTGAAAAGGATGGCAAGACCACGACGTTCTCCAACTCTCCGACAGATGGCGTTACGGCCGCGGAGTCTCGCGCGGGAAGTCAGCTCCGTTCGCTCGCCGCCCAAGGTCAAAGAAAGCGGGCTCCCTTTTTCTCTTTTCCTCGTTCGTTCATGCGAGGCGCGGAGCGGGCGAACCGGTTCTGCATTGCGAGGAAGCCAGACTCCGCGGGCGCCGGGAGCTGCTCCCTTTTTCTGGTATTCGCGAGCGCTGGGAATTCGATATATCCAATGTGCGGTTCGTTATGCGAGATATATTTTGCATGGATATTGATCAGAGAGTTCTGTGAGTTCGATATAAGGAATAATTCGCTGTATCCGAGTTCGTTATAATCGGGTTTGACTGTAGCACTTTCGCGCTTTGAATGCATTTTGGTTCATAACTGGCGCATCAACACACGGCGCGGCTTTTCTAGCAACGAAAACACATCCGTACACAAGAAACAAAAATGGCGAAGTTGATCCTTGGTTCATCCACATGAGTGTATAGATAAATAATAAGTCTACGGCGTGTATGGCTCAACCATTCGTAATGGGCGGTAGCGTGCGCCACCTAGAAAAAAAAATTATGTTGATGATGGTGACTGGACTTATGCCAAGAAAACTAGGCACCATACCTGGTGACTAATTTTCTTTCCGAAACTAGTGGCTGGAACAAAATATTCTATCAGAATATTTATTTCAATTGTTTTTTTTTTTTATTCAGTGCGAACAAACTGCGTCATCGACAATATAACGATAGTGTGGCATGAGCACACATCCAAGACTAGTTCCAAGTAGTAGGCACCAATCCGATACAATCCGGATTGTATCCTGTGTGCAGCGTGGTTTTGTCCCTTGCTTCCGTGATTGCTTTCGCCACCAGCTAGGATTGCAATGTTTGTTCTCGTTCGTTTTTTGAATGAATTCGATAATAGACCGTACATCGTTCCTGCAAGCAATATCCTTGACTTCAAACCGTCCAACGAGGAGGACTATGACAAGAATGCTATCTACAGCGTATACTGGGATGATAAAGAAAACCCCGAGAACACAGGCACATATTCATCACAGATATTGCTGATGGCGTGTAAGTATCATTGGTCATTCTATTTCGTTTCCTGCGAGCCACTAGGCAGCGGAGATCGCGCGTTTCGAAGTTCTCCGGCATGCCCCAACACTGTTTTGTTGTTGACTGCAGCAACGACAGCAAGCGTTGTCGTGCTTTAAGTTTCTTTGGGTTTCCTTCAACTAGCCTACACCCGATTTAACGAAGCGGCAGGTGTGGATTCGGGCGATCCAGCGCAACAATGCTAGTAAAGGCAGCCTTCAAAACACTCCTGCGTTTGCACTGGCCACGTCAAGGAAGGAAAATATTTGTGTGTAAATACCATGCAGTAGATTGTTTAGGTGTATGCTGTCGTATCGCTTATGTGCCACACAGAGCGAGCGCCTCGAAGTTGGTGTTTCTGCTTCTGTGAACGTGATGGTGCGTTTGACTAGCACACGTTTTTGCTTGCTAATGCAATGGATGGTCTCGCGTTGCTTCGCAAACTGCCTTTCGGCTTTTTGGTTGTGGTAAGCAATGGAATCGCCCACGGTTACCAAATAATCATAAAGCATTGAGGTCGAGCGGCTATGCTTTTGTTGCTATGTGCACACCCGGAAAAAGAATAGGGAACAGCTGTTTCACTGCCACGACCACATCTGCTGGTCTTGTGGGAAGAGGAAACAATCGACTTAATGTGTTGTGTTCATTTATGTATCAAGTAAAGAAATTAGTTTGCAACATTGTCTACAGGCGCGAGGCTCAAAACAGACAGGTGTGCCGATTTCGTGTTTTTGACACACAGCTGTAGCCTGATATTAGGGTGACATATATGCCGGGGCTCGCTCTGGAATCGGCAGGTGCGCGTAGGGTTCTCGAATAGTTATCAAAGATTTATTTTAGTGGTGAATTTGACGTTGCGAAATTTCAAAGTGGTGCTCCCTTCCAGTAAAAAGGAGACCAACAAACATGCCTGGGTCAATGGCGCTCGCAAGAGAGTCTGTATAGTTCCCGAACGCATCCGCCAATGACCTGGGCAAGTTTTTTGGTCTTATTTTTCACAGGAATGAAGCTACGCTTTGCAAGGTAAAATCCAATACTAAAATACACTTTTGATGAAAATATGACATAGGTATGTAAATGTGCCAAGCTTTTTGGAAATTTTAGATTGAGCCTTTACATTTATGAAAATACTTCTTGTCAATGAAATTTTGTGGGCAAATTAAACAAATAGCTCGCAATTAAAAAAAAAACTTGCATTAATTGTACCTTGGTCTCGAATATTTTATGAATTTACTGCCGATACTGCATATAACAGGAATCTTAGTTTAATGAACCATTTGTACTTTCTCATTGGTCGAAGAGAGCTTCAATCGTGCCGTCAGTCACAGTGGATATCACGACAAAGTCCGTTGTCCATCAGTTCGGCGAAATGTACAAACAGACGAAGTTGTCCGTAGTCAATGCAATCATTGAAAACAAATGTACTCGTCAGTTGCGTTGGATAGAGGAAAACAAACACTGATCGCATTTACCGACCATGTTCAGACAGTCAGCATACCTTAAAATGGGCAGAACCAGAAACAAAGCAGGCCATCAAAAAAGTTTCTCCTGCTTGCCGATAGATGGCGCCCAACGTTTGTGGAAAAGTCCCATTTAGTGCGTGTGTAACTGCCTCTTCAGCGCACATTCTCTTATGAGCTGCTAACTTTAGAGTATTAAAATCATGCTTAAGAAAGGAGCGCAAAGAATGAGTGGATAAAGGAGGAACTATTTGCTAGCAAAGTTATATAAAACAATTGCACAAGGATTTTGCTTGCACCTTTGTATCTTATAGGTTTGGCAATTATTGCATCTGCCTTTTCCTTTTGCCTTTAGAAATAGCTTTCTTGTTCTAATTAACAGACACTGAAGAAGCTCTCGAAAACAAGAGGTCAAGAAAAAGACTTCGGAAGACGATCGTTCACCCTTCCGATTTGGAAACTGAGGACGACGTGGTACCTCAGCCAGACAAAGTAACAGCCAAGCAGGTAGGCAGCTCTTTATTGTTTTAAATATGAATGCCTACCATTCGGGGTCTCAAATACTTTGCTTCTATGGCTTATTACGAAGGAGGCGCAGGGTAACTAAAACTTCTGTATCTCAAAAAAATGTCGAGGAGATAAAATTTAATCCGCAGTCCTTCGCTGGGTCGCGCCAGGGGTGGTTTGCCGATTGTTGCAGAAAATTGCCGAATGAGTGAAATTTCCGTAAGAGTGATTTTCAGGTGACATGACGGGATAAGTGAGGATAAGGACATAAACAGTACCTAGCGTCACCACCGTAATGGCCATAGTTCCATCAATGCTTTGAGTACTGAACCATAAAATTTTACTTTTTTCACATGCTTTCCTCTTCAGGGGAAGAGAAGGCTAAAAGACCTGCAGCAAACATCGAAGAATACTGCATACGAACGCATCCTACAAGAGCAGCTTCTGAATGCCCAAGCAAAGAACTGCCATGCCACGTCTGCTACCAGAGTATGTACCACAGATATTGCTTTCTGACTTGCACACAATTACCTTTTCACCTTTTCACATGATCACTATGCTCCACAGGAGCCCCCAAAAAGAAGACGCATTTTGGCAAGCGATTCGGGCAGTGACACGGACGAGAGTGTTGTCTCGGCAACGGAGCTAAAAAATGTCAAGAAGGACGCAGCGTATTGGCGCCATCGCTACGGGGAAGTTTCCAAAGAGAATGGCAAACTCACAGGCATCATCGAAGCGATGCAAGAGACAATTGATGTCAAGTTGGCAACGAGTGAGTATCGTGAACGTTGCGGTTTTGTCTCATGTCATTTTGTTCTAACCACCACGAATCATACTTACATTGTGTTGTATGGCTTCTAAGACATTGCAAGTATTTATTTTCCTAGGTCTCAAACTCCCATTAATGTGGTGATGTTTGCTGAACTCAAAACATACTAATTTTTGTCTGCAGTTCAGCAGCTGCTAGAGTCGCAGGGTTCTGTGGTGCTGCCAAGAGCAACTGAAGATCACCATGGTATGTAGATTATGTCCTCAAACTGTGTGAAATATTTGGGGGAAAATGCTTCGTCTTTTGTATAGCCCTACAAGCAGACGGAACCAGAAAAAACTGCCTCTCAATTTTATATTTGTTTATAATTAACCTCAAAGGGATCTTTCTCCTTGTAAAAGTGTATTGTAGGGTAAAAAGTATTTTTTGCAGGGTCTAGTCAGGCAGCACTTCCTGCAAAAGTGCCGGCACCAAGCAGTGGTGAGTACACTCTGCAACAGATTTGTAGTCGAGCCTCCAGCAGTGCAGGTGTGGTGCCTAAAGATTCACTAGTTTGTAGACCAGCACCCTTTTGGTGTGGGACCAAAGGATCCAGAGATCAATTCCCACTCGCTCATTCAGAGATATAGATGATCATTTGTGTTTGTGTAATCACCAGTGCATGACACACATCAGATTCCAGGTTTGCTGTTGTACTGAACTGTTTAAATTGCCCTTGTGCAGCATGCAGAACGTCTCCAATCTCAAGGGCAGACCAATACTGAGCTGTCAACACTTGCACATTTAATTATAAATAGATAATTCTCCAATCTGGTTCATATTTTGCAGGACAAATATGTGCAGCAGAAGAGAGGGTACAAGTGGAGCTGGATTGCGTCACTCCCTCTCCGTCTCATTCTGTGCCCAAGACTACCCATCAGGCCCCCCACCTTGAATCTCTTTGATGCCTCTCCGATGGAAGAAGTGTCAGCAACAAGTGAGTTAGATGAATTTATCTTGGAAGTGTCACCAAAAGGGACAATTATTTTGTCTTCATTATATTGGTGGTAACTCTCAATGAATCTTCTTTCTTTTTTTTCTAGTGTCAGATCCTCAAGCAGAGGGTAAACCAAAGTTCTCAGATATTGGCGGTGGTAGGGTAAGTATACATAATTTCTTATAACAGTTGCATCATAGTAATCCTGTACAAAACCTTTTGACACACAGTACCACATGAATCGGGGCACCACCATCGGCTCCTCCCAAGCTAAAAGAATAATGGAGCACACGAAACCAACTATGGTGGCTAAAGACATGGCCCAAGCGATTTGGGGTCGCGTGGGACTTGCCCGAAGGACTTATGGGGGCAAGGCAGCACCAAAGGATAAACAGAACCAGAATGTGGTGGTCCGGAAGGAACTAAGTCCATTTAAGGTTGGCCTCGTCATAGGTAAATGAGTTCAATCTGTTCAATCATATGACTGTACCTCCATGAGCTGTTATTAAATTAGTATTTTTCTGTTGCCTTTGCAGAAACAGTGCAACATTGGGGACTTCAGAACAAGGTGCCTGTGCAGAAAGTCGTCGCAAACATGTCGACAGTGATGTCTCAAAAGATCCAGGACTCGCGAAAAGCCCTGAGGTGCCTGGGTTTTGAGGATTTTTAATCTGCGTCAATCCATGCACCTCTGCTGTACAAGCACCCTCAACTACAAAATAAAAATAAGAAAGACGAACATCTGGCTTTGTTTTTGTGCATATATATGACAATGGTACTGTTTGCAAGTGGTACCACTAGCAAGTGGTACCACTTGGAAGTGGTTTGTTGAACAGGTACCACTTGCAAGTGGTACCACTTGCAAGTGGTTTGTTGAACAGGTACCACTTACAAGCGGTACCACTTGCAAGTGATACCACTAGCAAGTGGTACCTGTTCGATAAAACACTTGCAAGTGGTACCACTTGCAAAATTTCCACTTGAGTACAAGTGCACAGCCGGAATATTCCGGCGATGATCTGAAACATCCAACAGCTGACGCACCAAACACAACTGCGCTTGACAACAGCGCGGGGCCTGCACCAACTGCGCTGTCCATGCAATGCGGTGACAACAAAAAAACGTCCTGTCGCCGAAGTATGAGCACAAAGTCGAACTAATGACGACATTGCTGAGTATACAACGGCGCCCTTTACGCAGGAAAGGATGTTTTCCTGAAGAAGGTGCAAGGCAGCGAGGAAACTTTCTAAGGCACCTGTGACCATCCTCTTTCTTTTTCTGGACTTTTTGAGGAGTCACATCTCGTCGGCCTTCCAGGAAAGATTTGGGACGTCCACACCATTGACTATGCTGGGGTGCAGGCAATTGACTTTTCTACCATATGTTCAAAGGTTGAAACGTCACAACCTCACATATTTGAGAGGGTGCTCTCCATCTCACCAGAACAGGGCGGAGGTTTGTCAGTGAACACCATTGTCTGGGTAAAAGCTGTATTTAGACTTGACCATCAACGGCATCAAGATCGCAAGCGTACATGACCTGGCACATGCCCTGAAGGTGCTTGATCAACTGGTGCTTTCTTCTGGTGGCTCTATGCACAAGGACTACCCTCAACTTCTACCAGAATCTGCGTTCGTCGACCTGCGTGAAATGTGGTGACCTATTCGATGTACCTTCGTCACCAGTACTGATGGGCAGTGACCTGCTTGTCACTCACGAAAGAACACGCTTTGCAAGAATGCATTGCTGCAGCAAAGTGCAAGACCAAGCAGCAGCACAGATATGATGACAACTGGCTGCTGCTCTGTCTGCTGCTCCACATTCGCACACCTACTGGCTATCAATTTCTCAGGGACAATGACATTCTGCCTCTGCCGTCTGACTGTCTGAAAGTACATCTCCATGGTTGGCCTTAAGTGTGGATTCGACCAGGACTTCTTCCTAGCCCTGAAGATCGAATTGCAGCGCAAAGCAGAGTCTGAAAAACATGGCATTCTGATATTTGGCGAAATTCAAGTAAGGAAGAGTGAAGTTGTAAATTCAAGACCATGACATACACTGGTATGGTGAATGATGGTGAAGACACCCAGAAAATCAGCGAATTGGCAGACCACGGCCTTGTGTTCATGTTTTGTCTACTTGCTGACAGCTAGCCGATCAGCATTTTTGCATCACGCAACTCCACCAGGAGAACTGTCCTTGCACAGTTGATGCTACAAGCCATCCTACTCGTAGAAAGAGCTGGAGCAAAGGTTCACGGAATCATCTGTGATGCTGCAAACACTAATCAATTCATGTGGATGGAGCTTGGTATCAACAGCAAACAAAATCACCTGTGCCACTCATGTGAACATCCGGCTGACCCAGAGCAAAAAATCTATGAATTTTTGGACACTCCTCACCTATTCATATGTATTCATAATTAGCTGGAAAAGCAAAAAGCATTCAAAATTTGAAGTGAATACGGTTAAGTTGGCGCACGAAGGCTCTCTTCCATCAAGACCAGCTGGTGCCTGGAGACTTCGGGGTGTGTCCCAAGCTCACAGTGGCACACATTCTCCCATCCCAAACGGACAAGATGAGGGACCATCCACTTCACCATGCATCTGAACAACTTCTTTGTTGCCCTGAACAGATGCTACCCCACTAGGGCCTGAAGCCTGGCTGCAGCGACCAGCTAACCATCAAGAGTGCAATCAGACGGCTAGATGACTGACAAGCAGACCTAGAGCATGGTAACATTCCCAGGGAGCTCTTTCCCACAAAAAATACCAGCGAGGGGCTCAGAGTGACCCTGCACTCAACACTTGAACTATGTAAACCCCTAAGGAGAACTATCGATTCACCTATGTGTTAACAGCTAAAATAAATCAAGACCCCGTGGAACGTTTCTTCAGGAAAGTGCAACAAGCTGGCGGCCAGAATGACCACCTGAGCATGCCCACCTTTCTCCAGTTGTACACACTTCTGTCGGTACAGTGCCTGCTGTGGCCACCGAAGTTCGGCAACTGTGAGGTCCTCGAGTCAGAACCGCCCATGCTGTTGTTCACAGAGTTCAAGGCCGTATTCCGAGACAACAAACCAACACACCACTGCCCATTGTGGAACTTCAAGAATGACTTGATGGCTTGATCTCAACAAGCGAGTGGGAGTGCAATGACCTGATCCCTAATGGCAATGAGCAGGTGGAGGTTGTTGACTGCATTATCTACTACATTACAGGATACCTCTCCCGCAGGCTCAAGAAGTTCCCAAATTGTACCACATGCCTTAGCACATTATCCACAAGTCAGCTGGAGGCTCCGGTGGCAAGCTTGACCATCTCCAAGGACAGGGGCCGCTTGACTTACCTGAACATTCACCTCTTTGCTTTCTTGCAGGCTGCAGAAGGGTATTTCAAAGATCATCGAAGTGAGCATGATGTCTACCGGAGCCCAATAGACTTCGTGATTAAAGAATGCCCCCTGTACTTCCCATGTGAAGGGCACAAAACTGACATGATCTCCACAATCCTGCCCAAAAAGGTGCTAAGCAGCTTTCCATCCCCTTCGAAGGTATCATTTTCAAGCACTGCTTCGACGAGAGGCCACCGGTTCTGCAATGCATGGTCGGCGTCGTTTCATATTTGCCTAAATCAAGGCCGGATTCTTATGAACAAAGCCTATGCACCCAGCTTTTGGTAGATAAGAGCCAATGATAAACCTACTGGTAACAGTAAAGTTTGGTGCCATCTAGTGGAACTTTGCGTGCTAATCTCAGGCCATAAGACTCAGAAATGGTGGCCTGCTTATGACATCTTAGTGTTCCTCTAATCCACTGAAGTGACAATATAGGCCGGTTCCCACATGCAGCGAAGCGCTAATGTAGCGCTTCTCACGTGCCGTCAGCTACTTATCGTCTGCCATGAGTAACAGTTTTGACGGTGCGATACAATGCTGGTGAATGCTCCCGTCAGCACGCGCTTAGCGCGAGTTCAGCGCTATGCTCGTAGCGCTCCGCTACATGTGTGAACAGGCCTTATAAAGCAAAAATAAAAAAAATGTTCCGCCTATACTTGAGCAACTCGTTTTTCATGCCATCAATACCGCCTCTCATGGTGATCATAGTAAGCCACCGATGTGTGACCATATTTGAGTAGGGATGCATCTTAATTTCGACAGGCAAATGCCAAAATTAATAGGAATGTGTTGAAAAAGTGCTCGTACAATGAAGCACCACTAACATTGATACTTAAGACTGGAATCGCACTCAAACTCTTTTGAGTGCCCTAAATTTCGTGCCATGCAGGTAGCTTTCCTGTCCCAAATGACTTTGCTGTCACATCATATGCTGAGGAACATATGGGGAAGAAAACAATGTCATAGACAAGAGTGTAAGGATGATATATTAACAGTTCAGCAAGGGAGCCGGTTACAAATGAACAGCATGAACACATTCGTCCAACTGTAGTCATGCCAGTGAATATTGCATGTGTTGAGCAAGTCATGCTTGATAACAGACGGATAGCAGTGCAGGACGTTGCAGCTGAGGTGAATATTAGTGTCGACCATCCTGAGACAATTAGTCACAAACCCTTATTGTTTCGAAAACTCTCTGCAAGGTGGGTCCCTCGACAACTGACATTTTATCGGGGGCGGGCATACAAGATGATCCGTGATGAGCTCCTGATTCAGTTTAGATTTGAGGTCTACGCAAATTTTGTGACCAGTTATCAGATGCTATGAAACATGCGTGCACCATTCACCCTTCAGACTAAGAGCAGCAGCATAAACGGGCGACACAAGGGCTTTCCGCCGCCCAACAAAAGCAAAGTGCAACCGCGTCTGCCAGCAAGGCGATGGGAACAGTCTTGCAGGGCCTGCAACCTGTCGCCCATGTGGAGTTTCTAGAAAATGAACGCAATTAGTGCCCAGTAATACTGAGCTATACTGATTACTGATGTCATATAAAATGCCGTTCGCAAAAATAAGGCCTGGGATGTTTTCTGGAAAAGTAATTTTTTCTCCATGACAGTGCCCAGCCACAAAGGGCCAATTTGACAGCAGCAACTCTGGCTGAAATAAACTGGGAGAATTTTTTGCCTCGTGCGCCTTACAGAACGAAGTTAGCTCCCAGTGACTATCGCATCCCTGGGAAGGTGAAGCGGTTCTGCACTTGGAAAAGAAAACCGCTTGGATTACATTCATTTGGCCTTTAGAATAACATATCACAATTATGTTTCAATTCAACGTGCCAAGAAGCCATAAAAGTAATCTAATATAGGGGAGCCCCGCCTCGCTATAGTCGGTCACAAGTCAAGAAGGTAGAAGCTCTTCCCATAAGCGTGATGTGCCCGTTTCAAATCCATCCACAGTCGAAAGAATAGTTCCCTGGAAATGCCCCTTGTTCCGCTTCAATGAATAGATAATGGCTACAGAGTGATGCCAACTTGTCTCCGACCCCCACTTTTTAAGAAAGCGACCTTTGTATTCATCGAAGGGGGAACCGAGCCTCTGAAAGTGGCCTCCGTTTCCATCGCAGGGGGAATCTAACCTCCCAAAGTCGTATTTGTTTCCATAGGAGGGGGAACATTCTAATCTCCCTCTCGTGGCTTCCACAACGCGAAGTCAAAGTCGAAAGATAAAGCAAATACTGGTGTACCGGGACACACCGGGAGTGACCGGCTACAGCCCTTCGGAGCTGCTCATGGGTCGTCGTCTCCGGACCAGGCTGCCAGGGTTACGTGCATCACTGATGCCGAAGTGGCCATCACCAAAGCTTGTCATGAGCAGGGACCAGAGGGTAAGGACACGTCAACGCAAGGACTTCAACAGGCATCACGCCGCCCAGTCACTGCGCCCTATGGAAGCAGGGGAAGATGTGTGGGTACAAGATATACCATGTGCTGCTAGGGTGTTGAGTCCGGCTCAGCGGCCACGCTCCTACGTGGACGAGACGCCAAGGAGTGTTGTCCAGTGCAACCGTCGCCACTTGGTGCCGTTTCAACCCAGTACTCCCAATCAGCCAAGCGACTTTGTTTGCACCCAGTCTGCAACTTCAGACGGGCCAGTTCCTGTTGCCGAAGGACCAACAGGCGACTCAGCGGAGATGCCCAGTTCTACACGGCAGAGTATCCCACCGCGTATACGTGTCACACGTTCGGGGTGGCAAGTCAAGCCTCCTCAAAGACTGAACTTGTGAAAGCACGAGGTAAAGTTCCCTCGAGCTGGAAGGGGAGATGTAGTGAGGACACCTGGTAACAGATGGCACCATATGTGCTGTACTGTGGTACTACCGGAAACGGAATTTCCTCCGGTTGTTGATTTACGATTAAAGACACTTTTTGGCAAGCTGTCACCCGGGGTGGATGTATCTTTTCTGCCTGGCGACTATGTGGTCGCGCTCGGACCCCTACGGTCACAACAGTTAAGTCGGAAGTGCGTTAGTCTCCCATGTTGAGTACTTGAAAGAGACCTTGTGTCCATTCATTCCGCTGGTAGAATGTGCAATCGCTTCCCGTTTTGCCTAGCAGCGAACATTGAAGCAGATGGATGGACTACTATTCGTAATGTGAATGCATTGTAGTGTAGCAGAAAAAGCAGTGTTTAACTAGAATATCTTGGGCTTACAATTCAAATAAAATCAAAAACTGAACTTTTATGCGAAGTAAAACAACCATAGAACTCATATTTTAGATGCTTCTAAACTTATAGCTGAATACTTTCATAGTTTTTGTATTGAAATTATATGGTTGTTCAATGTCAGATGGTCTCCTGGGGCAAGTACGGGAATTCTTCAGGTCCTGACTTGACAAGAATTCTCATTGGACTGCTTTCCGACGACGTCGCTGTTCAGTACAGCTTCAAGGGGGGTAAAGGCAAGTGCAAGTTTAACGAACTCGCCTGCTGGGAATTCATTAAAGGTAGGCCTTTCAAAACCATCCTTTTCATTGTGTTAGTATGTATATTAACCTTAAGTCGACACAATATGAATGCTAATTTACCTGCAAATGTGAATGTTTTGTTACAGAAGTGTTGCTGTTGTTTGCGATATTCACGCAAGGGACAAATCGCCACCAGGTGTGGTGAATGTGTACCGCTTTACCAAAACGTCGCCCTTTCCTCCATTAGCGCCGTGACATCGGCACTTCTCCGGAGATCAAAGAGCATTTTATTGGGCGGCACAAATGATACCCGCTTGATGATCGAAGTCATCATGCTCAGTGGTGTTTGGTTAGTTCATCTGACAACATGACACAGCATGTTCTCTAGGGTGAGAATGGCGACAGCAAAATTGGTGCTGAGGAGCCGACAAATTTGCTTCAGAAGATCCCCGTTCAGTTTCCCGACACTGAGAGGGAGAGGCTAGATGGGATAGAGCACTGTATATGCTACTGAAGGTAGCAGCGTGGTGCATTCCTTTAATCGAGGGCTTCGCTGACGGATCGACCCTTTTCCTTGCCTTCTCCAACAAAATTTGCAGACGTCCATCACTCCGAGAGAAATGAGCAAGGCAAGCGCTCTTGATTGGTTGAAGCTGGTCACGTGTGTGAAACTGTCTGCTCGATCGCCGCTACCTGGGTCGTTTCTAAAAATGAGGCACCTGTATTTGCACAAAGATTTAAATTTAATGGAACTGTGTTTATGAAGCACACACATTTTGTTAGTATTAGTCTTAACACTGCACATTTAGTAGTAACAAGAGAAAGTGAGTTTTTTTGTTTTTTTTTCATCGATTCCCCATGCATTCCCAAACGGAGTTCTGTCTATTGTGGCAGTCGCTGAGAAGTGGAACTCAAGTTTGCGCTATTCACTTCCTTCAGGGGAATATACGGTGGTGGCTCTGTGGTTCGGAGGTCCCGACAGCTGTTGACTTCATGCTTTCGTATTGTTTCAGAAACTGTTAAAGTGCAGAGTAATCTTTCTGGTGCAACGGATTATGATGTCGAACAAACAGTTAAGTCATGGCTGGCCCATTCAAAGGAGAGACTGGACAAAGCAGCCAAAAGTATGTTAAAATACATATTTTAATAATATTAACAATTACTCAATCAACATATTAAATGGTACAAGCATCTAATACAGCTGTGATATTAATGTGTACAATCATCTTTCAAACATTTTCATGATGGAGAGTCTTTGGTATTATCCAGTTAATTTCAAGTTAGATTAATATAAAATACTAATTGGAGAATTATCAGAATCAGTGCTTTTAATGTTTTGTAATGGAAACGACAAGAAAGTAGATCTCCTGCAAAAGTATCAAACCAATCTCTATATTTGTTCTTTAAAGGGTAACTGCAAAGAAAAAAATGTTTTCATTTAAACAGCCTAATAGACCATATGCGAAATAGCTTTTTCTGCATTTCGTGTGTGGTAGTGGTGTGCTCGCTGTTTTGTGCGATGCAGCAGCCTAATGGTTTTCCGCGTTCCGACCACCCAGCTTGGACGAAGGACTTGACAACCGTGTCCTGCATGTCTGAAGAATCTATAAGTTGCTTAGCCGACGATAAGGCGCCATCGATTCGACAAAGTAAGAAGGCGTACGGTTTAGCGACTGAGGCCTATTGCTCGCCTTCATCGTTCCTCATCAACGCCTGCGACTCTGGGTTAGTACGCGTTTATGCTCTTGGTGGCGAATGTCTTTATAAGTACAAAAAGAAAAACAGTGAGCTCGTGAACTGTGCCATGGCATAAGTTTGCAAACGTTGTGGAGTGCCGTCGGTTGAAGCTGACTCCGCCCTCGGGGGAGAACAGCTGTCGCGCCGGTAATCGTGGATTTGCCGAACCCTGCCTCAAAGGCTGCTTTCAAAGGCTGCGGTAAAGATTCTGAACACATCAGCGGCAATACGAATGAGAGGCCGCGAAATCAAGTTGGCGCCGCTAAAGCCACACTCGGCGTCCGCAACATATCGTCACTATTCTGTTTTGCCGTAGTCGAGATCAAACATCTTGTTCGTGCGATCGACCTAGGCAAGCAATGTAATTGAACGCGGTGTTGGACTAAATAACTAAATCGGCATTGAAATCATTGCGAGAGCTGAGTGCAAGCAAGTGATCGGTTAGAAGATTTTTCAAGCAATCTTCACCAACGTAGGATCTCGTTTTCACAAATCGTTGCTAAGCATGAGTAAAGAAGGTACTAAGCTGTCCTAAGTTGATTGTTGTTTTCTTGTAGTTTTGAGTGATGCAAAGGACTGTCTGGTGTTTTATGCTGCTCATTGTTCACCGTTTGCGTGCATATCTTGAACTCCCATTCGCTCAATCACCTCATTTCGTCTCACATTCTGGTGCCTTATCTACCATGAGCGTTCCATCTACCATTTTTTATATTACATCGTGAAAGCTGTGTGTCTCTACAAGCATCCATAGGAATATCCTCCAGCACTACTGAATGATTTCCCGTACAAGCCGCAGATCGATTTTTTTAACTATATTGAAAAGGGCCATCTCTTTGCATCACGTTTCCAGACGGGGTTTGGTCCACGTCCGTTGCACCTGCTTTCGGAGCCAGAAAAAGGCAGGCCGGCCCTACAACGTGCGTCTTACGCTTCAAACTGACAGTGGTGCACCCTCCGACACTGCGTGCGAGTGCCCAGCAGGAAGCAGTGGAGCCTGCAGTCACATCCTAGCAGCCCTTCGCGTTCTCATTCTTTTGAAGACACAAGGGTTCAAGGAGGCACCACCAGAACTGGCCTGTACTGAGCTGCCACAGCAGTGGAGTCGCCCCAGGCAGCAAGGCATCAAACCAGCCAGTGTTCAAGACATCGACTGGAGGTCTCCACGTGAAGGCGGCTTGTGCCTGCCGACGCCAATGCGTTTGTTCGATGCACGAGGAAAGCTTGAAGAGGAAAGAAAACAAGTGGCAGCGACGCAGGCTCTTAATTGGCAGCGCAATGGGGGGACTCGGCAATAGGCTGTGGGCCTCTTTTCTGTTGGCCGCACAAACACCATTCGTCGAAACGAAGACTAGACTAGCACCAATGGATTCTCCAATGGACTACCAGCAAGCGTACAAGCCCCATGGCTTCAAGATGTGGCTGTCTGCCACCATAGCCCCCGGAAGAGGCGCTGCATGTCCTGTTGCCGAGCTGCGGCTTTTTGATGATACCTCCGAGCACACGTTTTCTGACATCTTCTCACCTGAAGAGCAACGCATTTTGATGGTATGCTTATCACTAAATGTTTTCGTATTTGTCTCAGATATGCAAACATTTTATAGTTCTGTCGATCATTATCTTCAGAGCAACCTTAAAATGTCTTCCATATTTCCTATGTAGTATACCATAGGTGTTCTGTGCACCTGCATTGAATGTATACATGACATCTGGTAGCTATGTCTTGGAATCGGCAGTGTGTTAATGCAATTTTTTTATTTTGAATCACACTTTAGGAGCTTGGACTTACGGCTGAAGAAGCAAGGCAGCTGGAGTCAAACACAAGGCAGCAGTCGCTTAGCGAGCAATGGCACTCCGCCCGAGAGCACCGACTGACAGCGTCTTTGTTCGGGGCAGTCAACAAGTGAGAGCAGTGGACCGAAAAAGGCCTGAGGAATCTTTTCGAGCCAAGAGACCTTTCACATGTCCGCGCCATTGAGTATGGCCGAAAAAATGAGCCTGTGGCTGCAGAACGCTATGCGTCTGTATTGAAAAGTGCAGGACATGCCGTTTCTTTGCAGCACAGTGGTATTGTCGTCAACCCCAGCTGTCCCTGGTTGGGTGCTAGCCCTGACAGATTTGTTTATGATCCAGAAGAGAGGAGCTACGGCACCTTGGAGATAAAGTGCCCCTATTCTCTAAAAGATAGTGAGCCCAGTGTTGCGAGCTCTAGCGACTTTTTTTTAACAATCAACAATGATGAGCCGCACCTCGACAGAGATAGCGAGTACTATTGTCAGGTGTTAGGGCAAATGGCCCTTACAGAGTGTCAGTAGGCAGATTTTGTTGTGTGGTCCGAAAACTGGATTGCAGTAGAGCGTATTCATTTTGACAAGACGAAGTGGGCCAGGGTCAAAGTGAGGCTGGACAATTTTTTTTTTTCGACACTGCACTGTCCTACTATGTTGATAGGCACACTTTAGCCTCCGCGGTTTAGAACGAGTATGGAAGACTTTGGAGCCCCTTTAACACCGTAAAGAGATGTTGAGTTTGTTTTGTGTGCGCCCTGTGAGCAACACAGAAGGTGTTTGTTTATAATTTGTTTTTCATTTATTAACTTGCAAGCCATCTACTTTCCATGGCAGTGTGTAGGTATGTAAAGCTTGCCAAAAGCTGCACTGCTTCATTGAAATGCTTGCTTTTTGTACTTCCAGTGCAATGCTGTTTGGAGTCCAACTGTGTCTCCTGTTTGTGTACTTTTTTCATAAAAAGAAGTGTGCCAAAAAAGATGTTGACAAGCATTTTCTTCTGCTACAGTCAAGTAAATAGTTTCACATTTTCCAGATGGTACTGAATGTTGAACATGAGTTGAACAGCAGAACATAGGGTATATACAGTGTAATACATCAGTTGTCCCTTACT
Source organism: Ixodes persulcatus (assembly GCA_013358835.2). NCBI lineage: Eukaryota > Metazoa > Arthropoda > Arachnida > Ixodida > Ixodidae > Ixodes > Ixodes persulcatus. The sequence goes on from JABSTQ010000359.1 coordinate 23,156, forward strand.
AGAAAACAATAAAAGGCATTCATTCACACTTGACCATGACATAAATGGAGCAGTTTGTGACAGCTAGGGCCTGTTAAATAAACATTACTGTTGTTAGGGTCTCTGCACTGCAGTTAGTGGTGACCTAAGTGGCATTTTCACTACTGTTGCACAGAGGACTTTGGAAGTTTGTCAGTATTGCTGCCACGGTCCACATCTGATTGATCACGGGAGCCAATTTCAGTGGGATGATACGATCAAAAATGTGGAATGACTTGATTCGTCTTATTCTTCGTTCTACGTGTATCCTCAAAGAGGCAATCTCTTTCGTTTCTTTTACCTCCTCTTCAGAAAACTCCCTCCTGTGAAAAAAGGGAGGGATGTTTAGCTTCACACCTTCTTCTCCAGTAGGTCCCCAACCACAAAACCCTTGACCGCCATGACGGCGTCGTCCTGATCAAAACTTAGACCTAAAAACCCGCTTCTGATCACACACTGTCTGTCTGAAATGGAGCCCATAAACAGCTCCGAGACGAAAGTGACTAAGCCGTTTGGAGCAATTCCAATGAGACCCTTGAATGTGTTGGCAGATTTGTACGCAGAGTATGAGCTGGACTGCAACGAGAGAGATGACGGCACCTCACACTTAACCTCTGTAGCGTCTAGGATTACCTTCGTTGTCGGATACTTTTCAATGAATACGCCTGGCATTGTTGCATCAATAGCTTCCCGTGGTGCCCACAGTGGCAGAGTGGACAACTTAAGGTACATGAAGTTAATCCACGACGAGCATATACGAGAAACTGTCGACTGTGCAATACAAAACCTGTGTGCCAGGTCGTGTTCGAAAAGACCTAGGCGGAGTCTCCCGAGTACCAGGAAAAGTTCATTCTCCATCGTTAGCTTCCTCTTCCGACCACTGCTTGCTCCTGCCCCACCAACACATTCAGTCCGTAGCACATTGCAGCCACCATCTCCAAGATCCAGAAAAGCTTTCAGTGCTGCAAAGTGCTGATAGCTTGGGAGACCTGTGTACGCTGCAAAGTCCTCGTCACAATCCTTAAAACGCTCGATGCAAAAGCTTGCAGTTTTTGCTTGTTCCTGCTCAAGAAGTTCCGTGATGCGGTTATTTTCCCTTTGCAGTTGGTGGACCTTCGTCTTTGTCGCAGACAGCTCTTCCTTGAGGAAGTCACATTGATTATTGAGTCTGAGTATTTGAATGGCCTGCTTGGCAACTACGCGCTTCAGGCGTTCCAGATCTTCTAAGGAGAGGTCCTCCTCAATCTGCCCGTCGTCTCCAAAACAGGCCATTTCTGCATCAGCTTGTGGAGGGGGTGGCTCTTCACTGTTGTTTTCTGCGCTGCATTCTGGAGCTGTAACAGAGGCTGTTGCACAGGCCTGAGACTGGTCCATTTGTGTGCATCATTGCGCTGTTCGCTGTCTTGGTGCTTTACGACATTTCAGCTGGTTTCCGAAGTTCAACACAGTGGGGAATGCTGTGTCTTGAAGCAGGCTGTTGCCGCTTGCTACACCGGGGATGAAGTGATCAAAACATTTCAGGCATGGCCTGAAATGTTTTGAGCACACTTTTGTGCACTTGGTCACTTTGAAATATGGCTCTTCATCACGCCTAATAAGTACAATCCACTTCTTGTGCATGGCAGCATCCCGTGGAAAGCCATGGTACGAAACCTGAAAATTATGAAAGGCGCATGTGTTATCAAGTTTCACACGTGAGTACAGTCCATAGCGCAAACATGAGTGTGTGTTTCATCGTGAAGACTGCGGTTAACGAAGTTTACAAGCATTTCAGCATTTCTAAAACAATTTAGAACACCGCAGAAAACCGAGCAACGAACACTCGCATGATTGGCATACCGTGAATTGTAAACCACAGCCCTCAGCGAAACGAGGATCCGGTAACTTGCTTGAATGATGCGTCGTGTATGCAAATGCATGCATTCTGAGATAATTCGCCGAGCTTATCCAGCCGTTACATATCCCAAGCAGCACAAATGTCCTGTGAACGTCCACAGGACATCCCTGGAACGTTAGGACATCCTAAAGACGTCCACAGGACGAAGTGTACTCCTAGGGATGAAGATTTATTGTCCACTGAAGCCGGTGTACACCTTATTTGTTTACATCCGTAAGCTGAACATTGTGCAAAATTAAATAATGCACAAAAGGGCAGACTGCGGCTACGTAATCACTGGTAGCCGCCGCTTCATCTAGCTATAATTTAGACAAACAAAATCATTGGCGAAACTGAGAAAACTAGGACTCAATACAAAAGCTCAAAAAAAGCTAAAAAAATATGGTCTATTGGGACAAGCATGTCAAAAAGCAATTTTTCCGCGAGAAAAAACTTTTTTTTTACAGCAATATTTATTGCGTGAGACTGATTTTAGTTTGCGGCTATTTCGTCAGTTTTAAATCGCGCGCCACGAAGTTGGGATTCCGTGACGTTTAATCCCAATCGGCTGCTATACTTCCCATTGGCTAAGAGATTGATTGACAGCTTAGATCATGGTTGTTAAACCTTTGTTATATGTTGTAATTTCCTTTTGAGCGGCATATTTTATGTTTAAAGAATAACCCCTGTAATGAGAGTTATTATTCTTTACAAAAGGTTTACAAGACCAGCACTTCCGTTTGGATTCATACCAAAACAAACAAAAGCTTCCCCATTCTTTCATGGCCGCCGAAGACTCTGCTCCCGCCTGTCTCGCCTACCTTGACTAGTCGTTTCGCCGAAGTGATCAGTGTTTCGTGCTGACCCAGGTGCTTGAGTGAGACTTCTTGAAGTGAAGTAGTGCGTGTTCAGCAGCTGTCGCAGGCGTTAGTGATAGGAAGCGACGCGGGGTTTTGGCTTTCATAGCACGTTTCTTTCGTTTTCCTCTTTGCTTGCTTAGCGTGCTTTATTTATTTATTTTTTGCTTGTGCATGCAAATGCCATTTTTTGGAGATGTCAGATGAGTGATCCCGACAGCGAGCCTTCCAGCAGCCATGTCGCCCCGAAAGGAATGCTACTTGGCTGGAGGCAATCGGGCGTTCGCGTAGCGACAAACGTGCTCAGTTACGTTCTCGTCATATCGCTCCAGAGGGCATCGACTAGACGTTCGAGACTAGACACAGCTGTTACGTAAAATACTTGGCACAACGTAAAAGCTGTCCGCAGAAGCCTTAGGACGTCCGAATTCTGTGTTAGCCGACAGATTTTTTTTCTCAGCTTCCGAACCATCTTACCTAAAGTTGTTTGAATGAATGTGTACTGTTATCGTAAATCTTGGCTTGTGATTGCAGCCTTGTAGATTATTTTATTCGTTTTGCTGGAGAGACGCAAACGACGGGCATAACAAAATCAGTTGCATATTCCGCGTACCTTGCAAAAGCACTTACCCAGTCACCTTGCGAAAAGCGCGAAACACGGAGTCCACACCGTCCAGACTTCCCAGTCTTTTACCTGCTTTAGAGCAGTTTGTACCTGCTTGCTGCTAGTAGGTATGTCTACTGAAACTGCAAATTGAAACTAGGGGCATTGCCAGAGAGCAAAGAGACAAAGTTCGGAAAGCTTGCTTGCCCTCCCCAATTTCTGAACTCTCAAGTGATTATACCGTAATAAATGCACAACGCCTCTTCCCAAAATAAAAAAAAACAACACTATGTTCACTACGTAAAAAATGGTCTCAGTTCATGCATCTGTGGGCAGGTAAAAAATCTTGTCCAAATTTATTCACACTGTACGATGAGCGCAACACGTCGCTGTGCAAACGTAGTCCAACACGAAGCATAAAAACGGCGGATTTAGGACAATTCGGAGTCCAATGTTTAATTAAAACGACAATTTTGTTGAAAACGCCCACAGCTTTTTACTCACGGTATGGGTCGGGAATCTTCCACATTTTGAAGCAAAACGAAGGAAGATTTACTTTTAAAAACGCTCGCTGCGTCCTCCCGGACCAGTTTGACTGGATCAGCTGACGACGACGGGACTGAACCCGTTGAACCTCAACCCCACAACAACCAATTTGCGCTCCGTGTTAGTGTGGGTGTCTACTTCCAAGCACTGCACCACACACACCACAAACGTTTCAGTTCTTTGTCGCATCGCCGTGTTGTACCAAACAACGAGATCGCCGAAGTCAACACAGCGCTGTCGTGAACGTTGGCTTGTGGTTGCGCACCCATGGACCCGGTGACTTCGTTTGCTTTCAAAGCACACAGGTCGATTACAAATAATACTTTTCGTCTTCCGGGAACATCACAGGGGCACTTCTCAGGTCACGTCTTCGCTATGTGCTCGCAAACCGCGCAGCTTTTTGTGTCCCGTCAAATGTAGTCAAACCAAAACAATACCGGCGCCATGTTTAACGTGAGTTGTTGCCAGATATTACCGGAAGTCGAGACGCTGCGTCGTTAAACTCCGCAGCCAAGTCAACCCAAGAGCAATTAAATCATAGGGTGAGGGGCGGGGCGTACTTCTCCGCGGGGGTCGAAAGAGCGGGAGTTTCAAATGTGGAGAGGTTCTGATTCCGACTAAATTACGTCCTGTGGTGTAAATATTGCTAAAAAAATTATTTCTTTCGCGGAACATTTGTTTTGTGACATGCTTGTCCCAACTAGGCTGTTTAAAAAAACTTTTTTCTTTGCAGTTACCCTTTAAGTGTTAGCTGTAAAGTGGAACATGTTTGAAAAATAAGAGTCAAGCACAAAGACACTATATCGCTATTGTTAATGAATGAATCCTCAAAGTTTACTGGAATACTGATAAGCAGTACTGATCAAAAATTGCAGCCCTAGCATTACGTGAAGATTTTTCAAAATTTGTTTCTGGAAATCATGAAAGCTTGTGCATGTAAACTCCATTTTTTTTTTTAAATCACTCATTTTCCAACTGCAACAAAGGCAACATTTAAACCTCATAAAAATCAGTTACTCAACAGGTTAGTTCCCAATGTTTCTGGAAACGAAGAGTACAGGGATAGCCCATTAAAAGTTCCTTTGTCCTTTCTTACTTCTTTAAGCCCGACTGCTTAACATGTCTTCCGCGAGCAAGTAGCTCCAGAGGTAAGGGATGCTTTTGACAGAAATTGACAATTTTTTTGTTTCTCACACTGTGCAATATGTTTATTTGGAGCCAAACAGTCTCAATGGTTATCTATAGGTTTGCACGTCTATGGAGACCAAATGATTGATGGAGATTAAGTGTTTGGTGATGTTCCGTTTAAAAGTCCTTTCTTTGCTTACTTTCTTTTCAGAAGTTGGTGTTATTTCTTTGCCAATAGCCAAATACAAGAGCAAGCAGCTCCAGAGGTAAGTCATGCTTTCGACATTGCTGGCACTTTTTTTCCTCAGCAAACGCTAATAGGGAGACACAGTTCCCAAGTATATACCACTATTGAAGGTGGTTGCTCCGTTGTCAAACATTTTAACAAGCCGAAAATTTACATTTTGTATATTTGTTTTGTATTGAGTATAGTATTCACAAGCAAAGCTGAAGTATCCTACTCATACTACCGTATTTATTCGAATATAAGTCGACCTTTTTTTTCCGGAAATGTTGTCAAAAATTAAGGGTCGACCTATAATCGTGACCAAAGAGTTTCTACCTACATTCGCGACCAAATTTTGCGACCCTACGGAGGGCATGGAGCTATCAATCACCGAGCCGGCGTAGCCGTAGAGCCGCGCCGCTTCTTGTTTCAAAAAGCTTTTGGCTCGAAAGCAACCGCAACAGCAACAAACAACCCCCCCCCCCCCCCCCCCCCCCCCGCCCCCCTTGGCCGCCGCTCGCGCACATCCCTCGGGCGTCGGGTTTCGAAATCGCGCCTGTAGCGTTCCCCTCGCTGGGCAAGGGGAGGGAGAGGAACGCGATGCGCCATGCACTTTGCCCTCCATGGCTCTCCCTTGCAAATGCCCACAAGAAAAAAAAAAAGAAGAAGAAAAAAAAAAAGAAACAACGGAGGTTACTTTAGCTTTTTGCTTGCGGCGGCTCGCGTGTTGCTCACGGCGACTCCGGCGTTGCTCGCGTATTTGTGTTTGTTCTTTCCTCGCTTCACCGGTCTCCACCTTCTTTCGTTGCGTCTTGCGCAGTGTCATTTTACAACGGACGGTGTCAGTTAGGTATTGTGTATTGTTGCGAATTTGCGAGGATGTCTACCAAGCTGACGAAGCTTCGGACGACGATGACATGTCCGGAAGTTCTGACGATGATTAAGTTTTTGGCATCGAGAGTGCTGTAAATAAAGATTTCTTTCCTTTGCGCTAACTTTCCCCTGTTCCTAAAAAAAAAAAAAAAAAAAAAAAAGTTGACCTATATTTGAATTATTTTTTTTTTATTCTCGGTGGGTTCAATAAATAGGGGTCGACCTATTTTCGTGGTCGACCTATATTCGGGTAAATACGGTAATAGAAAGGATACTTATGATGCCTCTGCAGCCTCCAAACCCTAATGTTTATTAAGATGGCGATACAGGCGAGTTGTTTCATGGCAAAAACAAAAAACAGCACAAAAAACACACAAGACAAGTGGAAGAAGTAGACGGGACGAGCGCTGACTGACAACTGAAAGTTTATTGAAAACACAAAAACACACGGGCAAAAGAAACCACCATCAAAAACACAAAAGCAATCAAACAACCAAAAAAGCACACAATAAAAGCAAACACGATAGGCCAGCATCAATGAAAGCTTAGAAATTCTAACTCTTTGCTTCTTTGTTTGTGTTTGCTTTTGGATTTTGGATGGTGGTTGCTTTTGCTAGTGTGTTTTTGTGTTTTCAGTGAACTTTAGTTGTCAGTCAACGCTCGTCCCGTCTACTTCTTCCACTTGTCTTGTGTGTTTTTTGCGCCGTTTATTGTTTTCCTAATGTTTAGTTGTAAATGCGAAGCATTTCTGGTCGAACACTGTAAATGCCGATCGGTGGGTCGGTCGTACCAAATAAAAACAATGTAGCAGGCAAAATATTCGGCTAGTTATTAGGCAAATTATTTTCCTAAACCTAGCGGGCAAAAAAGAGTCTGTAATCTAAAGGGCAAAGAATTTCACAACACATAGCTTACATGTGATCCGCGCCAACTATGGTACGAATACCGAACAGACGACGGGCACTGTATATTTTCTGTAGAACAAGAGACGCGCTAAATAATTTCTACAGCTTCTGCAAAGCAGTTGCATGCACTAAGAATACCAGTGCCCTAGGTCTTAGACACAAGGCTATCATCTTAGTGTATGGCATGAATTTGCAGTTATTGTACTAAAACTGTACAGATTGATGTAAAATGGTTTGCATTTCAACGAAAATCTAAGCAGCAATTTCGGCAGATATCCTTTCAAGTGGTTATACTGACATCAAACCGAGTGTAAGGGGATGTCATTAAGAGTTTTTTTTTTCAGTGACATCTTTGAAGAACTTTTATGCCTACGACGCTGAGTAACTACAAGTCATACGTTTATTAAAGCAACTTGGGAAAGATCGGTAGACTGTCCTGGTATTTCCTTAAAATGTACTACAGTCATCTGTTAAGATTTCTCACATAGCTCCATAGGATATGCTGGGACCTCCTTAAAATGCCCTCCAGTCATCCGTAAAGATTTGTCACGTAACACCCTGGGTTAAACTCAAAGTGGCCATTTTGATATCCTGAGAATGTCCCTAGAATATCTTTGTGTTGTAACGTTGAAAAACTGAAACCAAAACTGAAAAATAAATGGGTGGCTAATGGGCCAATAGACGACGCCAGCGCACTGCCGCCCCCACCCCTCGCCCTCTTACAAACGTGTTTCGATTCCCATGGCCCCCATGGCAATGAGCGGCTATATAAGGAGCCGCCCAGCGGGGTGTGGGCCGTCGGTTCCTGGCGACAGCCGGTGATTTGCCTTGACCCATAAGCCGGCTGGAGTTCACCGGCTGGAGCCTTTTCCGGGGAACTTAGTCGCGCTGTCGCGTCCCTGGAGCTGGCGGCTCTGTCGGCCTGGAGGCCGTTTTCCTCGCAACTCGGTGTCCCAATTTGTACGCGACAGCGTATATTCGCATTTCCCAGGGATATCCGAATATCTTGAAAGGATCACCCAGGGATGTACGTCAGATGTACTTGTGTTGTCTGGGTTATGTATCCCATCGGATGTCAATAGCAAGAGGGCGGTGATGGACCTCCTGGATGGCATTGAAAAATGGGATGGCGCCATAAGCACCAAAAACACAAAAAAAACAGAGTTTTTTTGAGAATTTGTGAGCTGATGAGCATGTTGTTTATGACACCAGAGGAGGACAAGGTGTATGCCATCCAGTTCCTCTGCGAGCAGCTGGAGCTGCCCTCAAAGAAAAAAAAGCGGAGGCGCTACTTGGTGGACTTTATGATCTTCTGCTGCATTGTTTCACCATGCCTACAAATGTGTCCGCGGCAGTGGAAACATTTGTTTTTCACCCTTGATGAATATCCTATCAGTCTGCTCTTCGTACGGAATGAACCCCCAAGCAGAGCAAGCAAAGGCAACATTCCTCAGCTACATACAAAAGATCTTTAAGCTCGATGATCATGAACACTTTATAACTTTGATCGTATGCAAGGTCCACATCAAACCATTTTTTTATTACACAAAGGCAGAAGGCAGGGCCGCGTTGACGACGGACAAGGCATTATCAGTTTCCGTCCCGGAAAAGCACTATGATCTTGTGATGGCACTTGACAAAAGAGGGCTTGTATACCCCCCACTGTTTGCCGTTAATGCGATTACAAACAGCTACGTCATTGTGAGACAACTGTCGAAGCATTCGGAATTCTTGCGGATGCCGAACCAGCGCCAGCTGGTCGCAGACCTTGGGGCTTCTAGCCAGCGACGACTCATCCGACTTTGACACAAGTGAGGACGAGCACACAAGCAAACTTGTGTTTCAGTGCATACTGTGGTGCAGCACTATCATCTTGCCCAAGAATGTCTGCCAAAGATTAAAGGACAGAAGTGTTGACGCCAACGCGAAAGGAAGGGAAAGAAAGGCTGGAACTCTGACAGCCAAATAAATGGCTGCCAACTCTGGCCCATCTCCCCATGATAGATCTTGCAGGAAAAATACTACTCACCTACGAGCTTTTATGATCGAGTTCCACACCTGTTGAAATGGACACACAAGTAAACCTGTACTGTGAAATGTGTTATGTTTTAGTGTGAACATTTCGTTTGAGAACATCTTTCAACACAGTTCTTAGGGTGGATCTAATCATCAACAACTTCTCGACGTTTGGGAAGATGAACACACGGGTGTGCACGTGCCGGGATATTGCATTTCAGCCGAAACATTTGTACAGTCTTTAAACTGTTATGTTAGTGCCTCAACACCAAGTCGACATGCCGTGCACGTGATGTTTCAGGAATTATCTGTATGAATACAGAGGATTTCATTCGCAGCCTTCATAGGCGAGATTTACCATAATTTAGCTTGATTTGTAGTGTAGATGCCAGTAGCTCTTGACAAGCTCTCTGAACTGCTTGCAATCACAAAGAACATTGATTTCTGAGGTTGGTTGGCCCACTGTTACTTAAAAGCACATGACACTGGAGATCACTTTGTTTTGTACCAGGTGAGATGTTGACGCCCGAATTCAGGAATGTTCCTTTCCTTACCGGAGCACCATTCCTCTCGTAAGTGGGCGCACTTGGGAATCATAAACCAGCCTAACCTTCGATTGGCTCCTTTATGTAAGTTTTCCTTACCCCTTTCCTTAAAAATCGAAGGAAGCAATGTAGCAACCTTAGATGCTTTTTTTCTATTCCTCGACCAGCATGGCGACGTATTTTCGAGAATTGGGCGATTTTGATGACTTTGAGAGTGTTGTTGAGAACTGATGTAAGGCTGCTGACTGTATGATGGGGACACCTACCCTGTCCCAGCAATCCTGCAGCCTCCGCTGAGGGATCGGCAAAACCCCATAGAAATGTATGACCGGGAGTTCTCGGAGCAGGTTAAATTCGCCAAGACAAAAGTGCGCGAGCTGCTGTGCATACTGTCGCTTCGGCCGAGCAGGGACGATCGTGGGAAACCGTTGAAACCTCTGCTGCAGATGTTAGTGGCACTTTGCTTTTACAGAGCAGGAGCGTTCCAGGCCGTCACCAGCGATTTGGTGAACGTCTCCCAGCCGACGGTGTGTTGTGTCGGCGACAAAGTGACTGACCTAATCGCACAGGAACTTTTCCCCAAACTTATCAAATTTCCGGGTGAAGCTGGGTGTCGCGTCGCCATGAACAACTTTTACAAGACCACAAAGTTTCCATGAGCAACTAGGTGCATAGACTGCACGCAAGTCCATTTAAAGAGCCCTGGCGGGGACGACGCAGAAATGTTCCGCAACCGGAAGGGCTACTTTTCTCTCAACGTGCATATAAGAGTGATTTAAGAGAACACGTTATGTGCGCTCACGTCCGTTCTGTTAGCGAAGAGAGCTCCACAACGATGGACACCTAGCGCCATCTGTGAGAGGGAGGAGAAGAAGGATCGCGGGGAGGATTTGCGCACGTCATGTCGTCACGACGAATTGTAGTCCATTTTAATCCGCATTAAATCGTTGAGTTTCAATTAATATCGTTAATTCTTGAGCTCATCCATGACTAACATGGCGACAAGGACTCACTAACGAAGACTACGTGGACGGGCAAGCAGCGAAAATTCGGTATGAAGCGACCGACTACCTAAAAAAAAAAAAAAACGCGTGCAAGCAGCTTACGGACGACCTGACGACGGCACCACGATACAACGCACCAGGTCACCGCGACGGTTATGTCATCTACTGACATAATAGCGAGAACGCTCAAACGACGCCCAAGTCGACATCAAGCCGAAAAGCACCACTGCATGTGGCGACCGGCACCGAAAGTGTGGTGAGCTGTCAACACGTGCACCAGCAACACCAGCGAAGAAAAGCAACAAGCAACGACCAGACTGCCGTACGCGACGGACTGAGGACACCGGCTGAACGAGGTCAACGACTGGGGACAGCGAGCGACACATACTCTCGGATCTGTTTCCCGACCTCCACGGCGTCAGTCGACGGCGTCCCCATCCACGGCAAAACGCATCGCGACGAGCGACTACTCGGCATGACTGACCGAGACAAAGAAACGAAACACTCGATGCTGGTTTACGACGAGAACGACAGCGACGATCAACTGCGGACGCCACTAAGAGGTACGCTGCAAAAAAACACCTCCACGATGACGCAAAACGAGTCAAGCCCGGAGTTTGCAACGCTCACGACGACGGTACAAATGATGACGCAACTGCTAGAACGGCAACAACTCATGTTCGCGAACATGAGCAGCATCATAAACGACGAGAGTCTGAAAGGCGCTCGAAGATCCTACGAAGGTACGCCGCTTCAAATCACGACTATGCCCGATCTCACAAGCACGCTCCCAACGTACTCGGGAACAGACACCGAGAACCTGACCAAGTGGATTGCTTCTCTCGAAAGCATGCGGGAATGGTGCTCATGGAGTGACATGGCTATGCTCAGCGCCGGCATCTCGAGACTACGAGGACGCGCGGCGGCATGGCACCGAACAGAAGGTACGGCCATAAAGGAATGGGCAGACTGGTTGACAGCATTGAAGAATGAATTCGACAAGCAGCCACTCTTCTGTCAGTGGGTGACAAGCGTGAACGCGTGATCGCAAAAGCACAACGAACGATGACAGATTACATGTATGCAAGACTCCCAACTAATCAAGCGTGGGAAGTATGCCCTGACCGATGACGACATCGTGGACTGGCTAATTCAAGGAGTGCGATCCGTACAGGCGAAACCTATGTTGTCAGCATTCCACGACCTCCGATAAGGGACTGTATCAGACTTCCTAAGCTATGCACGACAGCTTGACAGACGAGTCACTCTTGTAGATCGGGACACGAGTTCAAGGCAAGCTGTACGGCACGACTCGAGCAAGAACGTCGGAAAGACGAATCACAACAAAACAAGCCGACGGACACATGCACAACTACGCCCCATCTGTCTTCACGAAGACCGCGACGGCACCGGCAAGGCTGACAACAGACACATGTGCGCGATGAAAAACGCGAGGACACCGAGCTAAAAGGGCCAAACACATGCGCGTCCAAACTGTCCGATTCCGCATGCGAACCGCCGGAACGACCTTCGAGGGCGAGGGTTTTTTTCGTAGCCTCCGGTGCGAC
>JABSTQ010000360.1:0-19754 GCA_013358835.2 Ixodes persulcatus
AGTCGCGGAGTATAGTGCTTGTATATTTGACAGCTTGAACCAGGGGAAGATATATAGAGAAATTGAGACAGGAGAGAAAAGACAGCTGACTACCAACGATTATTTAGTGGGAACTTCTTTTTCCTTGCGTGTTTCAGACACCAACAAAAATTACTACATATTAAAACCTATTATACTAATATAATAATGCATGTGTGTGTTAACAAAATTTTCACAATACCCACCCCTAAACTAATCTTTTAAATTTACCCGCCACAAGCTCATGCTGCCATTTCCTGGACCGTGACGCACCGTAGATATTGTCTCTCCTTTTTGTGAATAAGGATGGATGGGGTGCTGACGCACCCACTCGCGTGTTCTTCGATAGCAAGCGCCTCGAGCATCTCGCGCGCATGAGGATTGTTATTAGTGGCTATGATGGTGATGTCCTTGAACGCGGCACTGCAGTGGCAAGTCCTGCAATGAGCTGCAAGATGCCCTGCCGACGTTCCTGTAAGGGATGTTGCGTGCTCGCGGGCTCTGTCGTTGATGCAGCGGCCCGTCTGGCCGATGTAGCACTTCCCGCATGAAAGGGGAATGTTGTAAACCACTCCTGTCATGCATGGTACATATTGTGTTCTGTGGGCAATGTCGCACGTTTTTTCTTTGCCTGTTCTGTTGTTAACTCGTCTGCACATGGAGTACGCTTTATTAGGCGCGGAGCATACTACTTGGATCTCATTCCTCGCGGCGATCTTTTTCAATTTGTGTGTTATCCCGTGAACGTATGGTAGCACAGCGATCTTCCGTCGGGTTCCCTCGTTTTCTTTTTTGCTCGACTTTGCACTCTTCAAGTTTCTGCAGATGGTCTCACAAACGGGTACCAAGATACTTGGTGGGTATCCCGAATTCTGTAATCGTGACATCTGTTTTTCAAAGCTCTGCCCTATCTGGTGTTTACATGATTTGTTTAAGGCAGACACTAACGCCGTGCTGGCGATACCTCGCTTAATAGTTCTTGAGTGGCCAGAGGTAAACGGCAGAAACCCTTTTGCTGACCGGGGTTCATACCTCCAGCAAACGTGCCCTTGTTGGAAAATTAGCGCGAGGTGTAGGAATTTGATATTTTTGTCCACAGGTGATTCATGTGTGAACACCAATTCGGGGCAACTTTCTTGAAACACTTGCAGAGTAGTATCCTTGCATTCTTCACTCTGGTCATCACCTTCTGTGGCACAAAGTACTAAAAATCATCCACATATCGGAAGATGGCTGTGACCCTTGTATCTGTCAGATTACTTGCGATGATCTTTCCGCATGCCCCCAGGAATAAGTCACACAATTGCGGCGCTACCCGAGACCCTATACATACTCCACTCTTTTGTACATATTGCTGATCTTGAAAGTCTACTACAGTGGAAGTCAAATATATACCTAATAGTTCCAAAATTCTTGTTAATGCTACTAGCACGTAGCATTAACAAGAATATCATCCTAGATGATGTAAGGCAAGTCTTCGGCCTTATAGCTCCGTCGCAGGGACATGCTATGCGAGTAAGCAAGATCCTCAGGTCAGAGACTTGGCGACAACAACGTCTTCTCACAGATTTTCTACGTGCCAAGTGTCCCCACTACAGTGTTTTTATTAACCACCTGACTATCGCAAGGCATTCAACAGAGACCATGTGGACAACGCAGTATCTCCCATATTTCAAGGAGCACATGGCAAGGAAGGACAAGGAACATCCAAAAAGACAGGCCCTTCAAGTCATCGGAGTTATCAGTATCTCAAATAAGGCGAGAAACATACTAGAACAAGGGCCGAAGTTTGCTCTACCACCACGGCTACAGCCCATTGACAAGGTTGCCTTGGTCAGAAACATCGCATCCAAGGCTCAAGATGAGAGCGCTTCAAGGATAATCAGTGAAGGGATTGACTGCATCGCAAGCCAAAGAAGCTCAGCAAAAGTAAATAGAAGCTTTGGTACCACAATACATGAGCTCATCAGCAAAGAACTTAAGCTCTGTGTTTCTGATAAGGAAGGCGGGTTTGTGGTCTTAGATTCAGACGCATACGAAGAAAAAGCTGCTGCTGCAATGGCTAAGAACTTCATTCAGGTGGAAGAAAAAAGAAGCAAGAAGTCTAAACCAGCAGCCCTGAAGCTACTTGATAAAAACGAGCTTAACAGCCTCCGCACAAAAATAAAGAAAACGAAGAAGGGACACCTGCAAGTGTTTTTCTCAGCAAAAACACATAAGGAAGGCATACCGTTTCGGGCCATTGTATCTGAACGAGGAACCTGGCAAGTCCATTTATCAACGTTCCTGGCGAAACAGTTGTCCTTGATAGAATCCGACGATCCGTACAGAATTAAGAATTCGGAACATTTAATTGAATATCTTAGGATGAATGGAGAAAGCGTCACATCTGGATTTTCCATCGATATCCAAGAGATGTATTACTCAATCCCACACAGTAGACTCATGGCAATTCTCCGAACCACCATCGAGGAGCAGGGCTCTACAGCGTTTCAGAATACTGCTGGACTAAGTGTGAGCACCTTTTTGGAACTATTAGGTATATATTTGACTTCCACTGTAGTAGACTTTCAAGATCAACAATATGTACAAAAGAGTGGAGTATGTATAGGGTCTCGGGTAGCGCCGCAATTGTGTGACTTATTCCTGGGGGCATGCGGAAAGATCATCGCAAGTAATCTGACAGATACAAGGGTCACAGCCATCTTCCGATATGTGGATGATTTTTTAGTACTTTGTGCCACAGAAGGTGATGACCAGAGTGAAGAATGCAAGGATACTACTCTGCAAGTGTTTCAAGAAAGTTGCCCCGAATTGGTGTTCACACATGAATCACCTGTGGACAAAAATATCAAATTCCTAGACCTCGCGCTAATTTTCCAACAAGGGCACGTTTGCTGGAGGTATGAACCCCGGTCAGCAAAAGGGTTTCTGCCGTTTACCTCTGGCCACTCAAGAACTATTAAGCGAGGTATCGCCAGCACGGCGTTAGTGTCTGCCTTAAACAAATCATGTAAACACCAGATAGGGCAGAGCTTTGAAAAACAGATGTCACGATTACAGAATTCGGGATACCCACCAAGTATCTTGGTACCCGTTTGTGAGACCATCTGCAGAAACTTGAAGAGTGCAAAGTCGAGCAAAAAAGAAAACGAGGGAACCCGACGGAAGATCGCTGTGCTACCATACGTTCACGGGATAACACACAAATTGAAAAAGATCGCCGCGAGGAATGAGATCCAAGTAGTATGCTCCGCGCCTAATAAAGCGTACTCCATGTGCAGACGAGTTAACAACAGAACAGGCAAAGAAAAAACGTGCGACATTGCCCACAGAACACAATATGTACCATGCATGACAGGAGTGGTTTACAACTTTCCCCTTTCATGCGGGAAGTGCTACATCGGCCAGACGGGCCGCTGCATCAACGACAGAGCCCGCGAGCACGCAACATCCCTTACAGGAACGTCGGCAGGGCATCTTGCAGCTCATTGCAGGACTTGCCACTGCAGTGCCGCGTTCAAGGACATCACCATCATAGCCACTAATAACAATCCTCATGCGCGCGAGATGCTCGAGGCGCTTGCTATCGAAGAACACGCGAGTGGGTGCGTCAGCACCCCATCCATCACTATTCACAAAAGGGAGAGACAATATCTACGGTGCGTCACGGTCCAGGAAATGGCAGCATGAGCTTGTGGCGGGTAAATTTAAAAGATTAGTTTAGGGGTGGGTATTGTGAACATTTTGTTAACACACACATGCATTATTATATTAGTATAATAGGTTTTAATATGTAGTAATTTTTGTTGGTGTCTGAAACACGCAAGGAAAAAGTTCCCACTAAATAATCGTTGGTAGTCAGCTGTCTTTTCTCTCCTGTCTCAATTTCTCTATATATCTTCCCCTGGTTCAAGCTGTCAAATATACAAGTATGTACCAACACGCTCAACTATCAACCGTTAGTATAGTGCTCTCGGGGGAATAGAATTAGATTGCGTCCGAGGCGGAAGGGAAACATTTCACGTGACGATTCCTTGTAAGAACGAACTGCCATTGCCAGACTTAAGAAACTGACACGGACTACAACTTCTAAATCAGGAATACGGAAACATATCCCTTTTTGAGTAAGAACTTCACCGTTGAAAGAACAGCCAAACCGGTCAGTCGACTGTCTTTCTGAGTAACATCTAAAGAAGCTATTCATCATGCTTAACAGTTATGTCGTGTGCGCCAGCAAAACCACTGTTCAATATGGTTCATTTTGAGGCACATAAGGTTGTTGCGGTGTAAATAGCAAGATCTGAGTTTCGGTACATGTAGACCAACTCAGCTGTTTGACGCCACATCACTGCGGTGGTGCTGCTGTCGGCACTGCGCATGCGCAGCGCCTCGCCTCTCCCGGATCTCGTTCCTGCACACGCGCTCTGTGGGCAAACCAGGGCTAGTTTTGTAAACACTGTGTTGGTGTATAGACCTTTTCTTTAACGGCGCCGCCATATTGAGAATTGCGGCGCCGACGACGCCGTCTAGCGGTTTAGAAAAAGAAATACCGGCTAGTTCTGGCCGCACAGCTATCTGGGCAGGCAACGGTGTGGGTATGGGGGAACTTGGCTAGACTTGGCTATGGTGGGCTGCAATAACTTGGTTGGAGCTTGTCCGGTTGAATCTAGCTGGCTCCTCATAGGCCATAACCTTGCCTCCTCGAGAGAACGAGGACGAAGACGCTGGGGTGTTTTGATTGAGTTTCCACAGCAAAGTATATATGAGCAGTTTAATGTAGTCTATGCAGGTAAGCTCCCGGCATTTGATAGCTCCATCTTGAGTGGTGGCATGTAGACTTTTTCATACCTTTCACATACCTTGGGGCTTGCAGTGATAGTCTAATTGGACAACCTGCACCGGGAATTAAAATCGGTCCTCTTGTCGTAGACGAAGTGGTCGCGAGCTTAAACGTGATGTTGAGTCTGTTACGAATCTCTCGCGATTCAAGCTCGCAATCGACTG
This sequence comes from Ixodes persulcatus, assembly GCA_013358835.2. Lineage (NCBI taxonomy): Eukaryota > Metazoa > Arthropoda > Arachnida > Ixodida > Ixodidae > Ixodes > Ixodes persulcatus. The sequence continues at coordinate 5,026 of JABSTQ010000360.1, forward strand.
ACTTCATAAATAAGGATTCTTGGGGAAAATGCGAAGCTCGATAGCATGGCAGCCACACTCGCGCTGCAGCTTCTTGTGCTCATGGCACACTTTCTGCTATTGTCCTTATGCTTTTTAATATTATTTATCCATCCGACAACCACGCAGTGGTAGCCAGACAACCGTAGATTTTCGGAAATTGCAGCACGGTAAAAAGGAGCACTCGGAACTAACTCATTCAAGACGTCCGTTTTTAAGCCTTTTCGCCCATACCCTTGGCGGTTGCATACCCTGTGTCAGCGGGCAATCCAAAAATACACCAGGTCGAGGGTACGTCAGTTACTGGTTGGTTTGAGGTTATGCGAAAAAGGTCTATACGGTAAATAAAACGAGCACGAATTATTGCCTCAAGGTGTTCAAAAGTAATGTCAAAGTAATTTTAAAGTAATTTCATTACTTTTGGAAAGTAATTGTAATGTAATGTCATTACCTTTAGTCTGTGGTAATTTGTAATGTAATTTAATTACATTTTTGCAGTTTTCAGAAAAGTAATTAGTAATGTAATTTAATTACCTTTTGAAAGTAATTCTGCCATCTCTGCTCCACACGCTCGTATAACCTGAAGGAACCTGCCATTTGTTTTAGATTTTCTTTTAAAAAGTTACTGTTGCAGGCGCCAGCACGTGCAACTACTCCTGTGACATGAGTATGCTCCTTGGTGCTTGAATAATTTAGCGAAATATCTATAGACCATTTCTGAAAAGTGCTTCTGGTCGATGCCATTTTCAGCGTTCGTGCGTGTGGCACGTACATTGCTCGCCTTCCAAAGCGACGAACATGTGCGTGCTGGGCTGGGACCTATCACATGTAGACTGTGATTCTCATAGTCAATGAAATGTATAGAATTGAACGAACTTCATCCGTGTAGATCAAATGGCAGGTTACTGGTCATGAAGATCGTGTTGAAATGACAATTAAAAGAACCCTGCAACCACCAATCCAAACATAAGGTACAATGGAATGAGTACAAAATACACAAATACACTGTTCATCTTCAAATAAAGAATATTTGCTTGAAGATACAATTATGTGTAAGATACAGAAAGACATCATAAAACTTTTATTTGAAAATAAATTAATAAAAGTTACTAAAAATGTGTACCCGTAGTATTTTTTAAAAACTTTTGGAGTAGAATGCAACGCGTTCAAACACCCATCCACGAGAGCACATGGGAAGGGGGTAATTCTATATAAGATTTCTTTTTTTTTTTAATTAGGTTTTGGTTTAGCACAGTTTCCATCCGCTGTAAATGTGCATGCCTCCCCTCACCATTAATCTTTGGAGCGACCTGAGCGGACGTCTGGGTTGAAAGTTGCATACTGCACTCTAAGAAAAAATGGAGGAAAAAGGTAGCAACGGCGAGTCTTCCTCCCTTCTACTGACGCGCCTCCAAGCGGACATGAGAAGAAGAAAGGAACGAGACGTTTTCCTCCTTCTCCAGGCAGACGGGAGAAAGCTTTCGTCCTCCCAACTCATCTTCTTTCGGTTTCGTTTTTCGAGCACGTCGCGCGCGTTGTTTAATAAATGTTGTTAAGTTGATTGAGCTTCAGTGGTAGCGAAGGCCGCCTGTAATTTCGTCTTCTAGTCCAAACGTGTAGAACATTTCGGTTGCATTGACGTCTTCACCACTAATTTTATCAAACGAGCACACGAAGCCGCTAGAAACAGCGAAGTTCCGGAGCAGTGCCAGCAGCGCTACGTACACTGGTTAACATGGCCGTTTCTGGATTGCCACGCGGAACTACAGTAGCGGAACCACGCGGAACTGTGTCGACGTTTTCGACGTTATGGAAATCGCAGGAACTGCGTCCAAGGCAGGCAGGTTTTCCTGCCGGCTGCCTGGGTGCCTTCCGTGCTGAATTCGGTTCTATTTTCCCGTGCAGAGTTCCAACCGACGTTCAACGTGGTTCTGTATTTCTGCGTGTCAGCAACATAGCAGCAACATCGTGATGGCAGTGTTGTGCGTAGTCTGCGTAGTGAACAGAAGACTGAAATTATCGCCGATGTGACCGTGTGTTCGCGTATCAGTGGTGTAACAACAAGATGAGATGACGTAAACTGTCGGGCATTGATGCCGCTGCTCGGGCCTTGATTGGAGGGTGCGGGGTGTCGCAGGTTGACATTCCGCTTTACATTAAAGAGTTTCAGACCACTTGAGGAATTAGGCGCAGTCGATCGACGTGCGGACAGTCATGTTGGAACGCTGGTCTGAACGGTAAGCTCCTATCGCACAGTGGCCAATGTGACTGTCGGTCCCCGGGAGAGATTGCGCTCTGGGGAAAAGACTGGACAGTACGAAATTATGACGGAAAGTACGTATATTTACAATGGAATTTTAGCATTAGAAATAAGAAAAAACAAGCAAAATCGAAAACAAAAAGCTATCCTTTATTGTGCTGTTTAAATATACTACGGTTCCTGGCGAAACTGCCCTCCAAGTGGCGCGCTGGAATGAGCGCTAGAAGTTTTCGAGCTCGCCACGGCGTAGCTGGCGTAGCTCCGTACACTTGCCGCAAGTCGCGGCTTTGACTGCATTCAAGTTGATCGAAAAGCGATATCTCTGCCCGTGAAGCATCACTTCCAGCTAGGTGAATATCCGCTCTACAGAGATTAATTCAAGACGGCAACTGCAGCCGTGCGCGAACAGCACAAGTAGAAAAACAAACACTACAATATAAATAGTGGCTACAAAGTGCCGTGCGGGGAAACGAACTCATGGCTTGGCACCGCATTGGAGCGGCTTGATTTACTGGCTTTCAAATAATTACGGCATGATCGAGCGTTTTCTTTTTAATAAGAGATTCATCCCCTGAGCCATTAAAAATACTCTCAGATGTATGACATTGCTGGAAAAAAATCAACATGCTGTGAATATTTTTTATTGCTTAGGGAGTCACCGAAAAATTCCGTACGTTCAAAACGACCAGTATAAAAGAGTGAAACGCAGAGCTCGAAGTAGTGATCGGGTTAGTGTACTGTTGTAGGATTCGTCGCCTGGCTTCCGAGCTATCAAGACGTATCACGATGAGCTCCGTCGGAGCGGTAACGGCCGCTGATAGCCGTGGGATTTCTACTGAGTTAGGCTCCCAAGGATACAGGATCGTACTGCCTCCCCTGCCCAAGGGCGTTCACGCCATAAATTCTGTCTTTCTGCACGCCGACATTACGGCGCGGCCTTATCGCATTGAAGATTTTAAAGCTGGACTCGAGAAAGCGGGAGTACTAGGCGACATCGCCGCATGTGGTTCGTTTCAGATGAACCATGTGTGAATGGTGACACTGAAAACACCGTTGGCCAAGAAGAAGCTGGTGGACGCCGCGTCCTTCGAAGCTAAAGGGAGACGCTGCGTCGTCATCGACCCGGAGAAGGCCGAGGTGAGGCTGAAGCTTCATTGGATCTCTTTTCACCTTCCGGACGAAACCGTGAAGAAGGCCCTGGAGACGTATGGCAAGGTTGAAGACGTCGCCCGAGAGACCTGGCGTGTCGGAGGCTTCGAAGGTGTGCAGTCGACCACTCGAGTCGTGAGGCTGACCCTACGGGAAGACGTCACTCTCGAGAAGCTGCCGCACCAACTACGGCTCCCAGGCTGTACGGCCTTGGTGCTGGCCCCGGGTAGAGCTCCGCTCTGCCTTAGGTGCCGTCGAACCGGCCACATTCGTAGGGAGTGCCGAGTGCCGCGCTGCGAGAGCTGCCGCCGTTTCGGACACCTACGCGACGACTGCAAGAAAACCTATGCAGGCGTGACTAACGGCGGCTCTGAGGATGACGCCTCGGAGCTCCTCATGGACCAGGATGAAGCTGAGGACGCGGCAGGCGGAAACTCGGAGGGCAGCCAACCTCAGGGACGGGCCCAGACCATCGTGGCCGTCCCACCACCCGAGACGTCCACCACGGCAGAGCTCCCCGAAGACAACACGGACACCCGAAAACCAGTGAGCGACGGCGTCGCACGCGTTTCGGCCCTCCAGGGAGACCAGCGCGAACGCGACTATTCCAGCCGGGAGTCAACCCTGGCTGCCGTTGACGGGGAGAACGACCAGAAGGACGGCGAGATGGACGGCGAGATGGACGCCGTGAGCGGCTCTGCCAAGCGTCCCCTGGAACCGACACCAACCCAGGAGCCCGGTCAACCGGGGAACCTGCAGGAGAGGTTCTCCAGAGGTGGCAGACGGTGACTTCCAAGAGGGGCCGACGCCACGCCGCCCCTCAAGGACCACCGGAGGGCCACGTACCGAAGGCTCCACAGTGAAGGAACTGTACTGCGCCTGAGTAATATTGCTTAGGCGGCCTAGTACAAGTAAGAGTGTTGTATTTTTTGTATGTGTTTATCTGTTCGACTTAAGCGGCCTTTTGTATCGTAGCCTCGCCTTCTCTTTGTTTTAGCGCCGAGATAGTTATGCCTCTTAGTTTCGCCACTTTAAACGTCCGTGGGTTGGCCTCGTCGAGGAAGCAGTACCAACTGCAGCGTCTGGTAGAGGACGAGCAGCCGGACTTTCTGGCGGTACAGGAAACTAAATTGCAGACAGAAGAGAACGTTGAGCGAGCGCTGAGGCCTTATCTCCGGCGATATGAAGTTGCCGCTAGTCATGCTGTGGGTCGGTCGGGGGGCTGTTTTCTTTTTTTAAGGAAGTCCGTGAACTATGAAAACCTGCAAGTTGTTATCGATGAGTGCGGGCGGTTCATTTCTTGTGATTTCACGCTGTCAGATGTCCAGTGGCGAGTGATATGTATCTACGCGCCCAATAACGCGAGGGATAAAGAAGACTTTTTTCAGTTTCTACGTAATTATCTGGAGTGTGACAAAGTGGTCGTGTGCATGGGTGATTTTAATTGTGTCTGTGACAAGCGGGATAGTACTGGAGCGACCACGAGTGGTGACAGCAGTTCGAGCCTTTTAAAAGAAATTGTGGATGTGTGTGGGCTCGAGGACGTCGGTGCCTTATGCACCATAAGAAGTGGCTTTAGGTACACGCATTTTCAAAACACGTCGCACGCCCGTCTAGATCGTATTTATGTTACAGTTGACGTACTGCGCACTGTGCACGACTACCGTGTCCAGCCCATTTTTTTTACTGACCACTGTCTGGTAAGCGTAAAAATCGGAAGGAAAGAAAGCACAGCCTTTCGTTTTAACTGGCAGCTTTGGAAATTAAACCGATCACTTTTGAACGATATGCTTTTCGCAACCACTGTCACTGAGCTGTTGCGGGGTGTGGCCGAAAAGGAGACTTGCATCAGGGAGGCTTGGGAAGGATTCAAAGAGGAAGTTAAGCTGGCCGCGGTAGAAAGGGCCAGTAACATCACCTTCCAAGCTCGGGCTCGCGAAAGGCAGTTGAAGCTAGACTTGGACGCATTGTGTCGAGTAGAGTGTGAGCGCCCTGGAACTTGTGGCGACGACATTCGGCTCATTAAGATGGAGTTAGATAAAATATACAACGAAAAGTATAAAGGGGCAGTCGTGCGAGCACGCTCGGAGAAATTTCTATTGGGCGAACAGCCGACTAAGCGTGCACTGGCTGAGGAAAAGAAGTATGCCCTGAATCGAGAAATAAGAGAAATAGAATATAAAGGGAAAATTAGCAGCGATAAAGATGTTATAGAAGAAGCCTTTGTTGAGTTCTTTGGAAAACTTTTTGGAGAAAAACCGACTCCCGTAGGATTTCGTAAATTTAAAGATTTTTTGTCACTCATGCCCAAGTTGGATGAGGAGGTTACAACGTGGCTCGAGGGAGAAATCACGCTAGGAGAGGTAGAACGCGCTATAGATTCGCTAGCGAGACAGAAAACCCCGGGGCCTGATGGGCTTTGTGCCGAATTTTACCAAACCTTTAAAGTTGGCCTTAGTCCCGTACTGTTGGCCGTATTTAATGAGTCATTCAAAAACCACTCTCTACCGCGTTCCTTTGTGGAGGCCCACACCATACTGATACCGAAGTCGGAGGACTTGTCAAAAAGGCTCAGCGTGACGGGATATAGACCGATTACATTATGTAACATAGACTACAAAATTTTCACTAAGATCATTACGTGTAGGCTCCAGTGTGTCATTCGGGACCTCATCGGGGATCATCAGACATGTGGTATTAAAGGAAGGTCCATTCAAACTAATATCCATATAGCCAGAAGCATTTTTGAGACTGTTGGGAGGGATAAAGTGGCAATGATACAATTAGATTTGGAGAAAGCGTTTGATAGAGTTAGGCATGATGTTCTAAAGAGTATTTTATTGCATGTTAATGTAGGCAAAATTGTCCTAAACGGCGTGGATATGGCGTACAGAGGTTGTACCACCAGGCTTGTTTTAAATAATAATGTCTCTAAAAAAATTTCAGTGCTTTTGTCAGTCAGGCAGGGATGTCCTCTTTCACCTTTACTATTTTGCTCTGTACCTTGAACCCTTCTGTGTGAGCGTGATAGCTAGCAAGAATATCCGGGGGTTTCTTTTCAATAGTGTTGAAGTTAAAGTTTCCGCTTACGCTGACGATGTGGCTATTTTTTGTAAAGACGAAGAAAGCGTCATGGAAACTGTCGCGCTCACGAAAGAATATTGTAACGCCACTGGGGCGGCAGTGAACTGGGGGAAATGTTGTGGGGTGTGGCACGGGAGGTGGGCTTTAAAACCGCATTACTTTGCAGGCTTTAATTGGGAAGCGACGCCATGTACGTATCTTGGGGTGCCCTTGGAACATTACAGAGTTAGCACGCCGTACTGGACGGAGCTCGCAAAAGATTTAAAGACGAAGGCGGACACTTGGGTCAGTCGAAACTTGTCAATTTTTGCGCGCGCCACAGTGCGTAATATTTTTTTGGTTGCAAAGATCTGGTACATTATGCAAGTTTTGGCATGTACACGAATGAGTATCCAAAAGTTCCATAGGGTGTTCGCCACTCTCATCTGGAAGTCCGGGTGGGAAAGGATGAGAAGAGATAACCTTTTCCGGAGCGTCGAGTCGGGAGGCCTTGGCCTCTCGCACCTTTTCGTCCGTAAGATTGTTTCGCGCTTCTTTTTCCTACGCGACCAGAATCACCCTTTCCTACGTGCAATTATCCAGGTGAGACTGGCGAACTCTTTGCCGGCAGTGTTGGTGACTAATGAATGTACTGAACCCCCTTGTTTGTCTGGTTATTTAAACGAAGTGAAAGAGGCTGTATTGTTTTTGCGAGCGCGTTTTTCGATGGACTACATGGGTAGTGTCACTAGAAAGAAGCTCAGTCGTGACCTTATTGAGCTCCTCTTCCCTGCGCCACTGTATCGATCGTTGTACAGCCAATGTCCGGGTCAAGATGTGCTCCGGCGTGTGAAAAAGATGTGTGTTCCACCAGTGGTTAAGTCCTTTTTCTTTAAATTGCACAGCGAGACATTGCCAGTCAAGCCATGGCTAAGAGATAAGGGGATCTTTGTTCCTTGGTCGGTGGACTGTCTCCTGTGTAAGACACCAGAAACCATCGAACACGTTTTTATATACTGTTGGGATGCTGTGTTTTTTTGGGACATTCTTCAAAGGACCCTGAAAAAAGATTTTATCTTGTCCCCGGAGACCATTAGGTATTTACCTGTAGAAAAAAGTGACACTGTGCCCTACGACCTTTTTATGATACTCGGCTTGTTTAGTATCTGGAAAACAAGAATGGAATTTCGACATGCAAACCCAAAAATTAAGTCTGTCCAGAAGCATTTCATCGATATTGTAAACGAGGTCCAAACGGTGTATTGCAGAACACCAGAAACTACGCCTGAGTGGGCACACTTGTTCAGTGAAATTAGGAACATGAGAGAACTTTAGTTAGCCCACAAGTCGCTGGGCGTGAGCTCCTTGTAATGAAATGGCATTTTGTGCTGCAATGTTGAGTTCAATAAAGAAAAAAAAAGTGTACTGTTGTATTGATGTTTGTGTGTGCGATGCATGTGTATATATGCGCTCTATGTATGTTCAGCTGATGCTTGTGTATGCATAATGTGTCTATTTGTGTGTATAATAGGGGCTCCGAAAGATCCCGAAACGCCATGGTGGCGTGAGAAATTAAAATATTTTTTGTAGAACATGAATTGGGCGGTACCTAGCGCCCCCTAGCCTAGCTACTTGCAATTACTCTGCTTGACCCTGCCATCTGGGGGCAAGTGATTTAACCTCCTTTTAGCTACGCGGCTACGCCATAATTTCGTATTACCGTGCTGAAATGAGCCAAGAGGCTGCTTCCGATCTGCTTTTTTTAAGAGCGGCGTTTAGTTTCGCGGGCGAATGGTTTATCACTCCTCCGTGATGTGCGGTTGACGCAACGATTGACGAAGGAATTGTGGCTCGAGGAATAGCAAAGGTAAGACGTAATGTGCGCGAACTGGGTGCCGGTTGTCTCCGCTTAACATCGCAGTGCTGACGATGAGAAGACTGAGTGACTGCATGCTTTCGAAACGTAAGTTTCTTTACCTGCAGGGGGAAGCCGGCTTCGGAAATAAATACAGTTCGCGGAAAGCTCGTGTTACGTTTTTATTTGCTGCTCTTCTCGCCCCGTACAATAGACTTAGTGTTCTCGTTAAGCCTTATTGAGCTCGATTTGCTCGATTCGTGGCCGCCATAATGAGATGCAGGCGACGGAAGAACTTTTGCCACCTGCTTTAGGGACGAACGTTTCTCCCTTTCTGAAGGAACATATGTATCAAGAGCGTTCCTCCCTTTAGGGAGGACTATACTGACCCTTTTTTCTAAGAGTGGGTGCAGCTCATTTCTGCTGTCTATCACCGTTTCTTCGTCTGGGCTGGAATCCTTTCGAGGTCTTTAGAAGATGCTGTCGGTTTCTCCGAAGTGACCTTCCGTCCTCCGTGTTAACTCGATAGAAACGGGGAGTCACACATCCTTCGACCTGTGCCTTCATGCTCCAGCCTTGGTCGTCGAGGATCCTCACAGTGTTGCCCTTTCGCAGCGCCTGTAGATGACTCGTGGTCCTAAAGTTCTGACTGTGCTTACGTACTTCAGGAGCTGGAAGTACCCCGAAATCTGGAAGTCGTCCACGGAGTCTCCTTCCCATCAGCAGTTCGCAGGGAGCCCGACCGTCCTCCAGCGGTGCACGCCGGTAGTTTAGTAGGCCCACCCAGAAGTCCTCGTTTATATACCTCGTCTTTTTCATAGGCCTTTTCACGACCCGAACTCCTTTTTCCGCAAGGCTTTTGGACCTTGGGAACCTCGGGCTGGAAATCACGCGAAGAAAATCACATTTAGCTGCAAATGTTTGGAAGTCACTCGATACAAACTGAGGTCCTCCATCGGTACAGACTTCAAGAGGAATTCCACGACGTGCGACAATCATTTCTAGTTTCTCAACGACTTGTCGACTCGTTGTCTGAGGCATGTACTCAACTTCCGGATAATTTGAATATGCGTCGTAAACTACCAGATAAGACTTTCCTTCCTGCTCGCAAAGGTCTACTCTAATACGTGCCCATGGTTGACGTTGGACTTCCCTTTGTAAAAGTGGCTCGGCAGATTGCCGGTATGCGAAACGTTGACACGATGCACATTTGCTTATTTTATCGGAAATGTCAGCGCTCATGCCAGGCCAATACATCAAAAGTCGCGCTCCAGCTTTGCATTTGCTCACACCCAGGTGTCCCTCGTGCAACCGTTGAAGCATTTCCTTTCTCGTTGAGCTCGGAATAACTACTTTGGATCCCCGCATTAGTATTCCATTAATGCAAGAGAGTTTTGGCGCAAATGGAGCCAGCGCTTTAGTGACGCCAGAACCGCAACAATTGGCTCGGGCCAACAGTGTTGCCAGCCTCAATACCGATACATTCGCCATGGAGAACACCACCGCAAAAAGACTGGAACTAAATGACGTCAACGCCTTCGATCCTGCCCATCACAACAGACGGATTTGTCTTCGCTGAACTTTGGGGGACGAGTGGGAACGTGCCTTAATTTGTAAATAACGGACATATGTCATGTAATTCAAGTTGTAAGTACACTGTCAACCAAAGAAATAAACGGAGGTGATGATAAATGTTATAAAATATTCCAAACTGCTTGGTGCTTCCAGTTTTATGTCGTTGGCAGTGACTATTCTACGCAGCCATTGTCCGTTATTTTTTTTTTATTTTCCGCCTTTTAGTCATATCGTGAAACTATACCGGAGACGGCGGTTAAACGCTTCGCCTTTTTGTTTAGACCATTCTCGGGCAGCTGCACGACATCATTAACAACCTCCAGCTCACTTGCGGGTTTACTGGCTGCCAACGCTTTATTTTAGCCTTGTTAGAACCGACCTCCCGGTTTCTCGTAAACCCCCCCTCCCTCAATCTGGAAAGCCTGGCGCCGTCCCTGGTCTTCGGAGGGGTACGCTTTACGGGCATACAATGCACCCGCACCTCCACCAAAATGTCACGAATGACGAGGTGACAAAAGAACGAAATAACTGAGAAAAACTGAAGCGTTCAATTGTGCCCAAAACAAGATAGAAATTAGCGTTGCAGACGTCGATATCGGTGAAACAGCAGGATCGAACGCTGGGCGAGACTGACTTTTGCTCGATCGCCACACGTAGCCCCTTATGTGCACGCGTGGGCCTCTCTAATAATCGGCGTAGAAGGTTCGACGCGTAGAACCTTGGACCTTGAACAAGCAATTCGGACCTTGAACAAGCAGCAGGATTCTAGAATTTACCAGAACAATAAATTGCAGGAATAAACAAAATACACGAATATTTCAGAAATGTTGTTTCTGAAATATTCGTGTTTTGTTTTTGTTTGTTGTTTGTTGTTTTTGTTTTGAATACCAAGGGAATGAATTTTATTCTTCTAAGACAGAGGCAAATAGTAATCGTCTTTTTTTGTTTTTCCGTTTAAATGTCTCATGCAAAAAAAAAGAAAAACATAAAAAGCTTTTGAGAAATTTTTTTGCCTGCGCCTCTGTTCCCTTGGTAGTCGAAATCTACGTCCCCCCAAATTCATAGATCATGGCGGAACGCAGCGCGGGCTACAAGGGCCGAAATTACTACGTCATGACGGTAGTTGTGCAGTGTGCAGCTGTGCAGTCCTCCGCCACTCCGAAACGCAAGATTGTAACACGCAAAAGCCACAGCGTGGTACCAATCACGCCAGCCTTTGGCTGGGCTGGTCCGTCGCAATTGTGGCTGACGTCACGATTGCGACGGAGTTCCCTCGGCGCATCGCACGCCTCGATGACCGATTTCGAAGCGCTCGCTAGAATCGGACGCTTGAAACGACAAACATAGTCATTCGCTCAAGACACGAACGTGCGATTGTCATTTACGGATTTCATAGGTCATCATTCACCCAATTCGAAAAGGTTTCCGTATATTTTGATTTTTGTTTCTGTACTTAAAACGGGTGTCACGTTCCCAGATTCGAGTTTGATCAAGTTCTACTTTTTCGAACATTTAATGTGATGTTCGGCAAAGGTTCGACTAAAGTTCGACTTTTTTGCGCATGTGCGAAAATTAAAAAAAGCCAGTTGACTTCACCTGGCGGAGGAAAAGTGAAATATTTGGTGGGCGTATTGGCATCACTGGTTCACATTACTAATTAACGAAAGCATTAAAAGTGCACATTTTCGCTTTTATATATGGTGTGAACATGGGTAATCATTTTATAAAATTTAAAAAAAAACTTCTTTCTAAATTATTGGTTTCCCGAAATTCAAAATATTCGCGTAGAAGCCGGGCAACACTGTCTATTAAGTAGAACTTCTTCGAACTTTCGTGAAAGGTCGAAGGTTCGGCGAACCAGTCGAACCTTGAGGTTCGACGTCAAAATCGAGGTTCGACAAAAGTTCACGACACCCCTGGGCCGTGTTCCAAAATTTACTCGGTTTTACTCCAGGGTAAGGGTTTTGTACCCTTGGCGTTCTAAAACCTACCCGCGTCCAGCGTTTTTCAATCTGTGCTGTCACGTGATATGATCCGCCGGAGTAACTCGGAACCATTTGGGTAAGATTCGGAACACAGATCTGGTCGTCTATACTAATGGAGTCTGGGTATGCCTTGGGAAACAAGAAGCGCCAAGGAGGGGGCAGCTTGTACGAATTTCGGCTAGATTGGGGATGGTGCGACAACCTCGCGGTTGGAAGCGGTTCAGCCATTCCTCATACGGATATGTTTAGCGGTGCAATATGAAGTAATGCAGTCGAGAGCTGAAGGCTGAGAGTAGCTCACGATATTGTGGAGTTCAGTTGATCGTCGCACCTTTTAGGCCACCATGTTCGGGAGTAAAGGCTAAACCCAGGGGAGGGGGCAGTAGGGCCGCTACTGAGGCTGAGTCTGGGCCATTGCAGTTCAATCGAGCTAACAATACCTAGCCAAGGGAGCGCTCACGTTTATTGTGTCGCACCGCTCACTTCTAAAACAATACTTTCACTCAAGATACTCCCGAACGTGCAAGTTCGGAAAATGTTGATGGCAACAAAAGATCAGCGATTGCAGAATAGCCAAGAGGAAGTTTACCGTGATGTCAAGTAACTTGAGGCTGGGGTGCGGAAAATGACAACGTTTATAATAATAATGATAATCAATCAATCAATATTTATGAGAGTGTCAGAGTTATTAGAGTAGAGAGAGTAATAATAATAATAATAGTAATAATAACAATAATAATAATAATAATAATACTAATAACAACAACAACAAAAAGTTATGAGCACAATACAGGGTTATTCAATTGACAGCGGTACAATGAAATAGATGTACAGAAGTCGAGGCGAGGAGGAGCGATGTTGTTATATAATATCTGAATCCGAGTAATCGGTGAAGTGCAAGATGGTGAACGAACGTCAAAGCATACAAGATATCTGGGATGACGGATTTTAACATGAACATTTAATTTGCTAAGCAATGAAGGCGAGTCAATGACACCATTAAAGGCGCGTGCACACCGGCGATGTAAAGCAGTCGCGCGATGCGACTAGATCGCATCGCAAAAAAATGAGATGGTCGCACTGGCGTGCGCGATGAGCAAGTGAAACGCCTTCGTTGGCGAGTCGTTTCTCGAAAACTCTCGCTTCGAACGCCGCTGATTGGATCAGCTGCTCTGCGACTAGATCGCATCGCCAAAAGTCGGGTCAGCTAGCGACTGCTCAAATCGCGTCGCTTTTTTTCCGCGATGGTCGCTTTTGCGATGAAAGTTATCGCGCGACTAGATCGCATCGCCGGTGTGAATGCGCCTTAAAGAGATGCAGAACGAAATCTGGATTCAACAAAACACGGCGGCAAAAGCGTGCAACGGGATACTACAAACACCGAAACATCACTCATACAGCGATATCTCGAACGGATGACCGTATTTTCGAAAAAAAAAAGGAGGCGCATTTGACAGATATGTTGACGTCTTGTTTTTCCGAGAAGAGTCGAGAAGAAGAGGGAACGGCCTGGCGTCTTCTCCGCCTCGCCGCCTTGAGGGGGCGAAGCGAAGAGAGGAGGAAACGAGATATGTTGACGTCGCGCGCCTCGTCGGCCTCGTTCAATCTCGACCTCTTTTTCCAAAAATACGGCCACCCATTCGAGATATCGCCTTACGAGTAGTGTTGTAGGGATTGAAGCGTCCCGCCTACAGCTCCTGCATTGTTTTCTGAAATCCAAATTTCGGTTCACCATCCCTTTAACAACTTCATGTAAAAACACAAAATCATAAATAGTTCTTCTGTCAGAAACAAGTGTGAGCGAATATAATCTTAGCATGAATTCATAATCATAATAGAGGCGCCTTTCTAAATATCTATCATAAACAATACGAATAAGTTTTTTCTGAACTTGTCTGTTGGTCATGCCCTGTGTTTTAGATATTGAATTCCATATTACTGAAGCAAGTTCAAATCGAGACCTAATCAAGGCTTTAAAAAGATACAACAAGCAATGAGGCTTTCTGAAATTCTGCATCAAGCGTGATATCATTCCTAACATTTTCATTCAACTTCCTACCACAAAAGATACGTATTTAAAGGGGTCACGAAACGATTTTTCAACTTTTTCCTTCTTAGCTTTCCTCCCCAACTCACAAATCGCGCATTGTACCAAACAGTTCAAGTAGACGAAAAGGAGGGACTCCCCTCTTGCTCGGACCAAGTATTTGCTCGGACCCTCGTTTGTGTACCCAGACACCGCCATTCTCCTCCTAGAAGATTAGCCCGTTGCTCAAAACTCGGACAAAGGTTGCTTTCCCCACCCCGTCCACCCCTAAGCTGACAGTGTTGTGGAAGCTACGTGCTCCTTGGGCCAGCTACACTTTTGCCACGTGATCACGCTCTCCTGCGCATACCCACGCGCAAATAATCAGGGCGGGTGATGAAAGGGAGGCGGCTGACTGATCCGGAAACCGTATCAGTCAGCCGCCTCCCTTTGCCTGAACCTGTGCCTGAACCTGTGCCTCAACAGACAGATGCATTTTTATGTGATGGTTATTTTGTTTATAGTGTACCAATACGTAGACCTTCGTGCCGTTTTTTGGACACTACCAGAAAATAAAGTATATTATTATTATTATTATTATTATTATTATTATTATTATTATTATTATTATTAGTTATTATTATTATTATTATTATTATTATTATTATTATTATTATTATTATTATTATTATTATATTATTATTATTATTATTTATTATTATTATTATTATTATTATTATTATTATTATTATTATTATTATTATTATTATTATTATTATTATTACTTTCGCAAAACTT
>JABSTQ010000361.1:0-26565 GCA_013358835.2 Ixodes persulcatus
CCGATCACCTTTTTTATAAGCAACATCAACAAGGTGATGGTCTTGGAGCGTGCTCCGTAGAGCAGCGGCACTTCCGTCGTACCTAGTTTGTGACACCGATCGGTCGTCTGCACTGCAAACACAGTTAAAATCTCCCATTGCAACTATTGTTCTATCTGTGTTGAAAAGCGGCGAAATAAGTTCAAAAAATAATGTTCTCTCTCTAGGCGTATTTGGAGCATACAGGCAAATAAAGCGCCAATCTATCTGCCTAAAACAAATGTCGCAGGAAATAAGACGCCCCTCCAGGTCATTAAGAATGGAAACTGATGATAGCTCAAGCTGTTTATGAAAAAAAAGAAAACACCCGGCAGAGACTCCTTTGGCTTGGCTTACGCATATTTCGTAATCCTTAAGAAAAGGTTCTAATGCTTCCGCGATGCCTGCATCTGTAGATAATTTTGTTTCCTGTACTGCCGCAACGTCAACTTTCTCTTTTTCAAAAAGACGCAACAGCTGAAATTGTTTCCTTCTAGACCCTAAACCTCTAACGTTAAGCGTTAGAATATGTAATGGAAGGGCGGGATACATCAGGACATTTTAGTGGCTATTCTCGGTACCCTTGAGGTTCTCCAGTAGCTTGGAGTACGGCTTGTGCCGCACCCCTGCCGGCTGGCGGTCTTTCTTGGACCTCTTCGAAGGGAGCTCGTCGGAAGAGGAACTTTTGGTCGGGCGTGGCGTTGAAGTTCCTTCCGATTCATCAGATGGTCTCGACGTCTCAGAGGCCGGTGAGATGATTGTGGGTTCCACGTCCACCTCGTCATGCTCTTCGTCGCACTCTATAGACCCTTCGCCGACAATCGTAGACTCTGATGATGAGGATGACGCGCCGTCCTCGTCAGGCGGTGGTGGCTCCGAGAGGCTCCCAGGGTCATCCTTGCATTCGTTGATGGCAGGTGCTGCTCTTGGGTGCTCCTGTTCCACGACCTTTTCGATCGTTGATTCCAGTGGTGTGTGCCCCGAGGCGTCAAGGACCTCCGTGACATCCATAAGCAGCTCACTTTGTTCTTCGGCCTCTTGGGTTCTCGGTCCAAGGAGCTTACTTGCATACGTTGTGACACACGTATCAGTCGTGTGCCCGTACCTTCCACATTTGAAGCAGCGGGGGGTCTTGCACTGGCGGCGTACATGCCCCACTCTGTTACACCTGAGGCATAGAGGTGGACGTCCTGGCACGAGTAGGAGGCACTGGCATCCAAAAATCTTCAAGAGATGTGGCACCTTCTCAATCGTGATGTCGTCGTGAAGTGTGATGCTCACTTCTCTGTTTAAAGTGTCCATATGTTCCATGCCGGGGCATCTCCATTTCTCCCGGCTCATGTTCCGCACGGTTCCGTAGGCCTGCAGGGCCTCAGCGACACGTCGGTCTTCAAGATGGTCTGGCAGCCAAATGATTTTTATCTTGATGTCACGAGTGTCTGGGTCTATAACCAGACATTTTCGTCCCTTCACGAGAAGTTCTTTTTGTTGACACAGCTTCGCTTTCGCGAGCGCGTTTGTGCAGGTGACCATCCAAATGTGGCTCATTTGGTATTGTCCGGTTGCCTTTACGTCTCGGAGATCTATTACGTCTTTGAGGGCATCTCGAAAGTCTGGCGCTGAGTAAGGCCTAGCGCTTATGTCGGCATGAAGGAATACGGAGTTTAGAATGAGGTTGCCGGTTGGAAAACGGGGAAGGATTACCTTGTAGTCGTTTGTACTGTTGTCGGACGATACGAAGTTAACTCGGCCAGTCGCCGATACGGTGTTTCCACCAGACATCATATTTCTTGCTGCCGTTCCGAACGGCGTCTTCTTCTTTCTCTCTAGCTACTCACACAACTAGAATTTCCCGTTTTGACTATTCCTTTTACACGAAACCCAGTAAGAACAACTATACGGCAATTTTTTTTTTTTTTTTTGCTCGGTTTGTTGTGCCGGTTGCCGGCAGCATATCTACTACCTATAAAATACAATGTACGGCTAGAACGAATGCCGATGCAAGCGTGATTTACGCACGTACATGACTCGTCCATTAGCGTAGTTTGCTTGGAAGGCATCGCTTGAAAAGTGACGACCACACACCACGTCGTGCGCAGTGAACTTCTTCCCTACTCTTACTTATCCACTGTGATTTGATTTTTTTTTTTCGGCAGGAAAGCGATGAGAACTGGTTCCAGGCTCTAAAGCATGCGCTGAGCACTGTGGTACGCAACAAGAGCGTACTATATTCTAACAAACCTGCAGGGAACGCGGCAACAACACGGCAGCCAACTGG
This sequence comes from Ixodes persulcatus, assembly GCA_013358835.2. Lineage (NCBI taxonomy): Eukaryota > Metazoa > Arthropoda > Arachnida > Ixodida > Ixodidae > Ixodes > Ixodes persulcatus. The sequence goes on from JABSTQ010000361.1 coordinate 2,297, forward strand.
AACGCCGGAGTTGTTTTCCACGCAGGCGGTGTTTGTTTTGGTGAACGCAGCGCCCCCTATAGTTCGATCTTCTCGCCAATACGAACACCGAGCCATGTGGGTTCACCCAGTCATGCCTGGGTGTGCGTGGCTTAACCCGTGTCCGGGGAAAAGGGGATCCTGGCGGTTGAGCTGAGCCCGGGGTACGTTTGAACTCTTCGGGGCCCCCGGGCGAGGCAATATACCGCCTCGGCCCCTGCTTCTCGTAGACGGGTGTCTTCGCTTGGCCCTTCCAGGATGATTCAGTCAGTCGCCTCTTCTACCCTCTTCTTCCTTCTGTCACTTTTTCTCCCACCTATTTCCCTTTTCTTGTACTCTCTCCTCTTTCCTTTTTCACCTTTATAGGCGGCAAGGGCCAACCTTGAGTGGAAACAGGACCTGTCCCTGCAACCACACTAGGGTATAGTGCCCGGGCAGCACTGGTAGAGTAATTGTGTCAGCCAAGCCCTTCTTGATAAGGCACATTACCTACCCTACCCCCTTGTTGGGCTCCTTGGTGGGCGGTGCACCCGGGCACTGAACTTTCCTTCCCGTGTTATGGGTTCTCGTACAAAAAAACCTTTTTCGATCGGCCCCCCAAAAGGGTCCGCACCGAAGTTCCAGCCACAGTGAACACGCCATCTACCCCTGCTAAGATCCCAAAGTTTTTGGTCCTGAATTCTGAAAGTGAAAAATAACTATTAAAGCTTTTTTCCTTTCATGTAGCCAAGGTACTCGAATCTACTGTCGGAAAGAAATTCAAGGCCAAGAAAATGCCTTCTGGCGACCTGCTTGTCAAAATTGAATCAAGCCTGCAGATTGCTGCACTTGTTTTAAGTTCTATATCTGACCACAAAATCACAGTTACACCTCATCGCACCCTAAATACCATCCAGGAGATGATTTATGAGGATGACCTCCTTGATTCCTCAGACAGTGAATTAGTTGAGGGACTTTCCGGCCAAGGCGTCGTAGCTGCAAGGCGTATCGCCTTGCGCCACGACGGCCAAGAGTGGAAAACAAAGCACATAGTTCTTTCATTTGAATCTACTACATTGCCAGAGGCAGTGAAGGCTGGATACCTTCCTGAAGAGTACGGCCCTACGTGCCGAATCCTCGCAGATGTTTTAACTGCCAGAAATTTGGTGATGGGTCCCAGAACTGCCAAGGCAAAGCCACTTGTGCGAAGTGACGCCAACTGTGTCAACTGCAACAATCCTCATCCCGCATATTCCCGCTCTTGTAAGACATGGAAAGATGAAAAGGCCATTCTTACCTTGAAAGTGAAGAAAAATCTCTGTTATCCAGAGGCACGCCGTCGCTTTGCATTCTTGCAAAAAGGCGGCTTCGCGGAGGTGGTGCAGCGGGGGCACGTGAGCGGGGGCCTGCGCTACTGAAAGTGACAATGGCAACCCAGAGCCGTATATGGGGTGAGTTTGGCCGGTCTATGATCTCGCCGCCGCAACGCCCCCTTCCCGAGTGAGCCAGTCAGCCCGCAGTGCAGAGTGAGAGGCGTAAGCGCATGCGCGTGAACCCCCGGCTCCTCCCAGCTGAGCCTGGAGGACCGCCATTTTCATTAATTCGCCCGGCGGACTGCATGGGGTCGACATCCAAATTTCGGTTCTTTCCTTTTATTTGGCAGGCTCTGGCAAGAAAATGATAGAGTGTTATTCTTCGGTGGCTTAAAAACCTAACGAATGAAGTTTCTCCACGCTTGAACGCAAACTTTGATTCAGGCGAAAAAGAAATAAGCCCGTAGCAGACGACGCGTAGCCTCAACAGTGCTCTGCTCCGACAGAGTTGCGTCAAAATGACGGTCGTCTCCTCTTTTCTCCCTTCTTTCTCTCTCGCTTCTTCGGTGCTCTCCTCTCTTACCTTCACTTTTCTCCTCTCCAGCGTCTTAGTCGCCACACCCACTGGCCAGACTCTCCCAATATTCGGCTCTGTGGCAACCCAGACGTATTTTCCAGACAACGAAAAGCCACTGCTGTCCCCCACGCCCAAGCTGAAGATTCGGCTCCCTGGGCATGCACTTTCAGCAGGTCGGTCTCCCAACCACTCCAGCCAGAGTGCTAACTGCCCTGCACCTTCAGGGCAGCGCCTCTTCGTTCTGGTGGAGAGTGTGCACAGGCTGTTCCCCCTTCTCAGGATGGGCCGGCAGCTGCAGCTGTCGTACCCGTCCGCACTCCGCGGTCCCCTTCCAGGGAAAGGAGTCGACACTCTCGTCCGCACTCGTCGGAGAGAGCGTCGTCTTCCAAGCAGCGGCATGGCTCTTGTGTCACTCCTACAGTGACAAAGGGGCAGGAACGGGTGGATTCGGGCAGTGCCCTGCCCAGCACACCCGCTGCTCCTTCTGCTGAATCAGGCCGTGGCCGGGGTCTTTAGCCCCGTGCCCCGAGCCTACCCAAAGCCCTACCCAAAGCCCCGTCCCAAGAGGCGGAGGCAATGGATGATTGCAGTGAGGTGTCTGCGCCTGCGTCTGATCAGGACGACACCCCTTGTCCCATATGTAACTCCCCAAAGCACCAATTCGACGTTCAGTCCACAGACTTCGAACCGACGATACCAAGTTTCAAGAGCGGCTTGATACTCGACCGAAACAACTTATTAAAATAGCTAATGTACACATTAAAGGCTACAGTAAGACAACCAAGGTTCTTTTGACCCTGCTGTAAAACCTGTTTTTTATTTTTATTCTTTGATACGCACATTACCTATTTAGTACTTTATATCCAACAGCTATCAAACCGCTCGTAAAAGCTGGCATCGCCAGATCGACGTCCGTGGACTGAACATCCAAACGTAGTTTTGGGGTGTTGCATATGGGACAAGGGGTGTACCCCTTCACGCCCCCTATTTCTAAGAGTGTGGACTGGCAGATAGCTAAATCTAAGCATAAGAGCAAAAAAAACAGTAGCCCCTCCAAACTGACTTTGTACGTTCTTTTTGCCCTGCGCTGCATAGTCGAGGTTTTTACTGTTAGTTGTTCTTTACAACTTTTACTCATTTACTAATTTTTAACGTTGTTTTAGAATAAAGGCTAAATTTACTTTTATGCAGTGAAACTGCCGCGGTCTTTTACGGAATACTGATGATGTTAATTTTTTTACGGACGAGTTATGTCCTATAGCTCTCTCTTTACAAGAGACGCATCTTAATGATCATCATAATTCAGTGTTACGTCGCCATCAGTTTTTTTAGAGAAGATCGCCCTGCATAAAATGCATCAGGTGGAGTAGCTGTGGCTGTTCAGAGTGGATTCGCATGCTCGCAGGTCCATCTTTGCACACCTCTTAAAGCTGTGGCTGTACGTCTTCTTGTGGACCGCCTCATCATTGATGTCTCCATTTATATTCCACCAAACATTCCACTGCATCTTCAAGATCTCCAAAGACTTGTTGCACAGCTTCCTCGCACTTTTTTTACTTTTAGGAGATTTTAACACTCACCACCCCTTGTGGGGTTGCGCCAGTCAAGACTCACGTAGTGGGGTCCTTGAGCGGTTTTATTAACATCTGGGGCTGTGCCTTATGAATAAGAGAGAGCCAACCTTTTTCATTGTAGCTGACAACTCATTTACATCTATCGATCTTTCTATCTCATCCCTTTCAGTGTTTTCTTTATTTACATGGAAAGTATTGGATAACCTTTTTGGAAGTGACCACTTTCCAATCATTCTGTAGAGTCCGGTTTCTGTTCCAAGCCTAATAAAACGTACCCCTCGTTGGAAACTTGACAAGGCAGACTAGGGTCTATTCAACCTAAATGCAGAGCTTAAGCCTTGCATGTTCTTGTCCTTAACACACGATGAAGCCACCACATACACTACACAACAGATCACTAATGCCGCTTTTCGCACCATCACTCAGACCTCTTTTAGCATACCCAAAAAGTGTAAACCATGGTGGAATGATGATTGTTCCACTACTAAGAAAAACAGGACAAGGCATGGGGTATATTTCGCTGATATCCGAAATTCATGAATTCGATAGAGTTTCAGCGAAATAGGGCCCAAGCTCGTTGGACCTGGAAACAGGTCAAGAGGAAGTCTTGGAGAGGCTCTCTGTCCTCTATCAGCTGCTACGCCCCAGTAAAGGAAGTATGGTGGCCGACTGCACAAGGTCGAAGGCAAATATCGCTGCTTTACAGTCCCTCTTTTTCCCTCTGTAAGCTCGCTACATGACCAGGCAAATCTGTTAGGAGCACAATTTGCAGCCGTTTCAAACTCCTCTCATTACTCTCCATCGTATAGCAAGGTGGTCAGCGAGACTCCTTTACTACAATTTTGACATAGTCTATCAAAGAGGCAGCGACAATGCTGTCGCAGATGCGCTGTCCCGACTACCTTTGGTGGCAGCAGCAGAGCCAGAGATGGAGGAAGAAGTTGTGTCTTTGGTGTCATCTTGCATCACCAAGGATCAAGTGCAAGTCGCAACGGCCAAGGATTCTACCCTACAGCTAGTGACCAAGTACCTCGAGAAGGGATGGCCAGCAAAGAGGATGCTCACTCAGGAGCTGATGCCTTTCTTCCAGCTTAGGGAAGAATTGCCCATGGTGGATGGCATAGTCTTCAGGGAAGACAAAGTTGTTGTGCCGGATTCGCTGACCTCGGACTTGGTTTCTTTTGCACACGAGGCACACCCTGGCATCGTGAAAACCAAACAAAGACTTCGAGACAAGTTCTGGTGGCCCCGGATGGACAGGCAGGTGGAATGTGCCGTGCGAAGCTGTCACGTGTGCCAATCAGCCGACAAGTCAGCCAAACCGGTCGTGGCACCACTGCGTCCAGTTACTCTCCCGGAAAAGCCCTGGCAGAAGCTGGCCATGGACATCGTGGGTCCGCTGAACCTGACCACCGCAGGTCCTAAGTTCGTCATCACCCTTGTGGACTACCATTCCAAGTGGCCGGAAGTTTGTTTTGCTAATACAGTTACGTCACAAGCGGTGATAGATTTCTTGCGAGGCGTGTTCAGTCGGGAGGGCTATCCGGAAGAACTCGTGACAGACAACGGGCCACAGTTCAAGTCTGGGCTTTTTGAAGACTTCCTGAACCAAAGAGGAATCAAACACTGTGTCTCGTCGGTATACTACCCGCAGGCCAATGGGTTGGTCGAACGATTCAACAGGAGCCTGAAGGACTTCATTCAAATTTCAGTCCTGGAAGGCCGACCGCTTAAAGACGCCGTCGTGGACTACTTGGGCGTATATCGGTCTACCCCACACTCAACCACAGGAGTGTCTCCTGCTCAGCTCCTCCACGGTCGCCAACCAAGGACCCGACTTGACATCATGGGCCTTCCGTCAAAGAACTTCTTCGAGGAGCCAGCCACGGCAATGGAACAGTTACGAGCTCGTGTCCAAAGCAGGCAGCGCTCGACGAGGGAGTATACAGACGCAAAAAGAAGTGCCAAAACTCCAAGATTCAAGGAGGGAGATTACGTACGGGTCCGTAAGCCCACAAGTGGCAGTAAGGGTGAGCTATCATATTCCCGACCACTGAAAATACAAAAACAGTTGGGTCCAGGCACTTTCCGCTTGGAACACGGACGCAGCTGGAATGCCTCCAAGCTGGTGGCTGTGCCTGAGGAGTGCGTCATGGAAAGAGGTCAACGGTTGTTACACTTGCTACCCGTTCCTGGAGATCAAGAACAGTCAGCCAGGAGAACCGTCTCGGACAACCAAGGCGAATACCCCGTTGGGGAGAATCGCGAAGCTTTGGCAACACCATGTCAAGTTTCTGGAGGTGCAGACTCGGTTGAGTATTCCGTTGAAGAACAACGTCAGGAAGTTTTGACATCGCCGGTACAAGTGGCACAAGATGAAGGTCCTGTTGTTAGACATCGGCTGGAAGGCTCGCCTACACAGGCTCAAGGAACGACGTGGACGGACGGACCTCGCAGAGCACCGTCGACAAGAGAACGACGACGTCCCTCCCGTCTGCAGGACTTTCACATGAATTAGCTTTCTTTCGCTTAGTTGTTTCGTTTTTCAGGGGGGGATGATGTTGTGTTCTGCTTTTATGTTGGCAACACTGTATATATCATAACGTAATCTGGCAACCAAGGACTCGGATTAAAATGGCTTTTTCGTTCAACGTTCGAATGGAGTAGTCGGCTCTTTCTTCGTGTCCTCAGGACACTACATTCCACTCATTCTACAGCAGGAATTCTTAGCTCTGCAAGAAAAATACAGTATTTACTGCCAGTTTTACTCTGAAGGTGCCAAGTTCTCAATGTATGTCGGCTCCGCTGTTTATTCAAATTCGTTTATCCATGTTACTCGACTTAACAATGTCGCCAGCATTTTTACTGCCGAACTATATGGTGTTCTGGCAGCACTTGACTATACTGTATAATCAGGAGCAAAGTGATGAAAGCCATTATTTTTGTAGACTCTCAAAGTGTTCTTACTGCAGTATGTTGCGTTACACCAACTACGAGTAAGTTGACTCAACTCGTACGGGCCAAAGCTCTAAAGGGACTCGCTGGTGGGAAGGACATTACGTTTTGCTGGATCCAGAGCCATGTAGGCATCGCAGGCAACGAGGCTGCAGATAGACTAGCCGCCTTTTCACAGAACCTTTTACCATCAAATATATGCGTACCTTACCAAGACCTTAAAACATCCGTAAAATTTCCACTTTCGCGGCTATGGCAATCTGAATGGAAGTTAGCCGATAACAATAAGCTTCATGCCATCAAGCCGGAACTTGGTGCATAGGAAATCTCCTATAATAAGAATCGTTTCCACGAAGTCCTCCTGTGCCGGTTGAGAATTGGCCACTCGTTCCTAACACATCAATACCTGCTTATAGGTGAGGAACCGCCAGTATGCGAGCATTGTGGAGAAACTGTATCTGTTCCGCATGTTCTCTTTCTTTTGCCGTGGCCTTCTACAACAATACAAGACCTATTTCCGCGAGTTTTCGAGTACAACATCCCATTTTACCCTGTTGGTTCTGGGGGAGCAGCCTTTTATATCATTTGAACGCCTTTTAGCTTTTCTCAAAACTAGAGGTATCTTACACAAACTATTGGGGAGGAGATCGAACGGTGCCGCTGCCTAGCGGCCGCCGTCGGAACTATTCTGCGGGGATAACAATCCCGCTGTTAGTATTCGTTCAGCCATGGAGGACGAGGACTTGAGGCTCGTGAAAGGTATGCGGATAATATTTATCTGTTCAAAAAGCATCTTCGTAGGGGCAGCATAGTCCCTGCTTGTCTCACCTCTTTGGAAGCAAAAACCAACCCACGTGTAGGCGCTCGCGATCGGCCGCGTCGCTCCGGCTGCGCGCGCCAGGTCGTGCGTGACTGACGCGGGGTGGCGATGTTGGTGCGCTTCCTAGGTTGGAGAAACCGTATTCACGAAACACACGCATTGCTTTTCAGTGTCCCTGTCCCTTACAAAGATCATCAGCCACATCGGCGAGAGCAAGAGGTGCCTCGTTGAAGGCGAGGACGTGCTGAAATGTAATCATGTAATCGAGCGCAGCGTCGCCCCGGAGAAATTAAATTTTCACCAAAACATCAACCAAAATAGTCATTACATTACATTTTTCTTGAAATGCCAAAATACAGAACACACTGATGAGCATTACAATGTAGAATGTGGCTGATTAGACTGCATATGGGCATTAAACGTTACAAGTTGTCTTTTTCAGTTTAATTTATCGGTTATTCAAAGGTGCACGGTTCACGATGAAATTTCAATGAGTTCTGCACGACGAGGGTCTAGTCATACACATATTTGCATTGCTCAATCAAAATTATAGAAATCGCAAAATGATTCACGCAATTGCGTAAATATCACAATATCGAACTGATACTGCTACCTAATATGTTCAAGTGTAAAAGCTAGCCTGGAATACAATAGTGATCAAATGATAGCAGTACCTCTCGGTGGCTTCCGAAGCTTCACGACCCGGTCGTGTGATCCCTTCGGAAGATTCTCCGTAGGAACGGCGTTGCGTATCAAGAACCTCCTCTTGTGCACTGTTATGAAATAGGGTGGGGATATTTTGCCGGCAGCCGGCACAACCACTCGGGAAAAAAAAAAAAAAAAAAAAGATTGCCGGGAGTTTCGGATGGCAATGATTATTCTAAAAAAGAAATAAATATAAATCGCCAAATGTTTCACGAAAATAAAAAGTTCGCCTTCTCTTATTTGAGCCTCGGACCCGCGGCACGTGAAACGAACACCTTTCCACTGCGCTACTCACACAACTAGAAGTTCACGTTTTCACTATTCCTTATACACGAAACCCAAAAAGAACAACTACCGTGAATTTTTTTTTTTTTTTGCTGGGTTTGTTGTGCCGGCTGCCGGCAGAATATTTACTACCTATAAAATACAATGTACGGTTTGAACGGATGTCGATGCAAGCGTGATTTACGCGCGTACATGCCACGTCCATTAGCGTAGTTTGCTTGGAAGGCATCGCTTGAAAAGTGACGACCACACACCACGTCGTGCGCAGTCAACTCCTTCCCTACGCTTACTTATCCACTGCGATTTGAGCTTTTTTTCGGCAGGAAAGCGATGAAAACTGATTCCAGGCTCTAAAGCATGCGCTGAGCACTGCGGTACGCAACAAGAGCGTACTATATTCTAACAAATAAGCTGCAGAGAACGGGGCAACAACACGGCAGCCAACGGCAACACACTGGAACGCCGGAGTTGTTTTCCACGCAGGCGGTATATTTGTTTTAGGGAGGCTCAAGTGAGGGTGGGTGCAACTGCTAGATCGGGGATCACGGGACATGGACGCCATTTAATTGATAAATTTTGCAGGGCGTCTACGGGGCAAAGGGTCGTTTTATTTCCTAACTCAGGTCATAAGAGCCCATTAAGGTGCTTGAATAATTTACACAAGGTATAAATGATTTCTTTTTCATAACCACCAGTTTTGTTGCGATAGGTTAAGTATTTTTGTTTAACGCGAAAAATAGTAATTTCCGCCATCTTCGACGTTTCTGCGTGTCTGGCAACCCTGCTTTCTCCTCTCGACGTTTGCAATTCTCGGAGCGAGAAGGAAGCGAGAGGCTGCGCCAAGGCGTTCGTTGCTTGCAATGGGAGGCGAGAGGAGGAAAGGCGCACGGAGCAACAGAGTTGCAACAGAGCGGGCGTCTGCTCTCGTGCAGGCAACATTGGCGCATATCCTTTCCCGAATCCTCTCCCTCAGGCGCCGTCATTAAATTGCAAACGCTCTCCAGGTTTTGAGTTGCACCCACTCTCACTAGAGCCTCCCTAATTTGTTTGGCACTGTTTGCTGCCACCCGGTGGTAGCAACGACTTCCGGGTAGACCCCCTTGCTGCCACGGACCAATCGGATGGCTACTAGGGGTGTCGCGAACCGCCCGAGGTTCGAGTTCGACCAGGTTCGACTTTTTCGAACTTTTAGTGGAAAATTCGACGAACCTTGTAATGAGGTTCGACTCGTGTGCGCATGCGCGACAGGCTGGCCAGTTGGCTTCGGATTGGATGGTGATGGCTAAGGGATGAATTAAGGGCAGCGCTGATTGGTTATTTCAGTTAATACAGTACAAAAAATTAAGTTATTAACGAAAAGACGGTCAGTGTGCAGGCGAGCTGGTGAATAGTATACATCTTAAAACCTGAGACTGTGGTTGGAAAGGTTGAAGGTATTTAGGAGAGGCAACAAGAAAAAGAAGAGGCAAGGTCTCTTCTTGTTGCCTCTCCTAAATACCTTCAACCTTTCCAACCACAGTCTCAGGTTTTAAGATGTATAAGTTATTAACTTTTTTAGTGATGAGAATTGGTTTCTTTTAATTGCAACTGTTTATAAAATAAATTAACCCTTTGCATGAAAAAAACTTCTCCAAACGTAGACATGCTTGTATCAAGGTCTGGCCACACTGTCCACAAAGTCGAACCGGTCGAATCTGGTGAAAAGTTCGAAGGTTCGTCGAACCGGTTCGACCCAGTCGAACCCCGAAAGTTCGACTGAAAAATCTGGTTCGACAAAAGTTCGCGACACCCCTAATGGCTACACACCACTTGACTGTGCTAACGTACTAGATAATTAGATTTTATATTTATTTTATTTGGTTTATATAAAATAGACTATGTTATAAATGCCTTATGAACAAATATTTGTGACGTCACAACTTCCCTTGTTTGTGAATTCTTTCTGGCCGTTCCCGCCGTTTTAGCAGGCGTGCGTTTCTGTGCGGCACAGGACTTTCGGCAAGCTTCGGATATCGCCCTGAAATAATCGCGAATCGGCATTCTCGATCGTTGATTGTTTTTTCTTAGAGTGTTATTGAGCGTGCCAGATAGTTATTTTCACTTGACATATCTTGGTTTAGTTGTAATTTGTGCTGGTTGTGTTGGTGTGCGGGTCCCGAATTAGGCATGCTACGTGTGTCGGTAGCCGGTGATTCGATGTTGAAAGACCAAGCGCGGTCTTTTACACTGAATCCTGGCGTGGCTGTCGAGGTCAGGTCCTTTAGTGGTGTCAGGATTGAGCGGTTATTCTCCATGATCGCTGACAGTCTGCCTGGCTTTGATGCGGTGGTCGTGCATGTTGGCACTAACAACGTCGGGGATAGTGACATCACGCGCGTCGCCAAATTTCGTCAGCTGGTGTCGCGCATCATGGAGAAAAACCCCGAGATCCAGGTCGCCTTCTCGGCCATCCTTCCGAGGGAGGTGAGCCTTCGGAACTTGGAAGAATGATCGGTGGGCGGTCAGTGCCGAAGTGCTGCAAGAGCACAATGATGAGGCCAGGGGACGAACCTCATCTTGCAGGAACTCTGAAGCAAGGGAGGATACGGCTTCATCGACGGAAGCAGGCAGTCGTGGAGTGGGCTGCTCATGCTGGATGGTGTCCACTTCAACAAGAAAGGCAGCAAGGTAGGTTTCTTCTGCGTATTTGAGCCATAGCATTAATTTAGGACAAGCAAATAGAATTAGAATCAACATGTATGCAAATAACGGTGAAAGGTTGCTGTGCCTAGGATTTTCGTGGTGTCGCGTTTTCCACTGAAGTTTTCATATCTTGGCAGGTGTTCGGACGGATCCTTCGAGGCGGCCTTCATGGTGTTGTGGCAGGCCACGGGCAGGAGGCTGAGGACCAGGAGTGGAGTCGCCATGCAGCAGAGGAGGAACACCAGGAGCTGCTTCGTCAGTATGGGCACCAGGCCAAGGAGCTTGCAGAGTTCTGGAACGGTAAGTATAACTTCCCTTCCCTTAGTTCTAGTGCTGGGGGAGGCCCAGCCTGTGTGGGTGGAGAACAGGTGCAGGGCATGTGCACTGTGACAACCACTGACACATGCACCACCAGCTGGGCCGCCGTTGTGCAGAGGCCGCAGAAACGTGTGTCTCGTGGCCATGGCGGCATTGACGGCGTTGACAACACTGTCAGAAGTAGGGGCTGTGTGCCGCGCACACAGTCTTCACAGAACACCGAGCCCTCTCGGGGCGTCCCAGCCGCCAGCGGTCATGCCATTCGAGAGCAGAGGCTGAGAGGAGTAAAGCCCTCTGGGATGCCAATGATGCTTTCTGATGGCTGTGCTCCTGCGCTTGTCGGAGGAGTGTGGGTGCACCGGAAGGCTGGCACATCCGTTGCTGCCTGTGGTGCCTCGGTGCGTCCCTCCTCTCCTGTGGCGCAGTGCACTGACCCCCGTGAGGGTGTACCGGCCACGGCCTGTCGCACCACTCGAAAGCAGAGGCGGAGAGGGACAAAGTCCTCGGGGATGCCAATGACGCAAAGAGGCGGTCGTGCTCCTGCGCTTGTCGGGGGAGTGTGGGTGCACCGGAAGGCTGGCACATCCGTTGCTGCCTGTGGTGCCTCGGTGCGTCCCTCCTCTCCTGTGGCGCAGTGCACTGACCCCCGTGAGGGTGTACCGGCCACGGCCTGTCGCACCACTCGAAAGCAGAGGCGGAGAGGGACAAAGTCCTCGGGGATGCCAATGACGCAAAGAGGCGGTCGTGCTCCTGCGCTTGTCGGGGGAGTGTGGGTGCACCGGAAGGCTGGCACATCCGTTGCTGCCTGTGGTGCCTCGGTGCGTCCCTCCTCTCCTGTGGCGCAGTGCACTGACCCCCGTGAGGGTGTACCGGCCACGGCCTGTCGCACCACTCGAAAGCAGAGGCGGAGAGGGACAAAGTCCTCGGGGATGCCAATGACGCAAAGAGGCGGTCGTGCTCCTGCGCTTGTCGGGGGAGTGTGGGTGCACCGGAAGGCTGGCACATCCGTTGCTGCCTGTGGTGCCTCAGGTGCGTCCCTCCTCTCCTGTGGCGCAGTGCACTGACCCCCGTGAGGGTGTACCGGCCACGGCCTGTCGCACCACTCGAAAGCAGAGGCGGAGAGGGACAAAGTCCTCGGGGATGCCAATGATGCAAAGAGGCGATCGTGCTCCTGCGCTTGTCAGGGGAGTGTGGGTGCACCAGAAGGCTGGCACATCCGTTGCTGCCGGTGGTGCCTCAGTGCCTCCCTCCTCTCATGTGGCGCAGTGCATCGACCCTTGTGAGGGTGTACCGGCCACGGCCTGTCGCACCACTCGAAGGCAGAGGCGGAGAGGAACAAAGTCCTCTGGGATGCCGATGACGCAAAGGGGTGGCTGTGCTCCTGCGCTTGTCGGGGGAGCTCGGGACTCTTGGATGGCGCATACATGTGGTGCTGCCTTTGAGTGTTTGTCTCTTTTAGAGGGCTCGGTTTCTTCTTCTGGCAGAAATAAAGGGTGTTCTAGTGAGATAGTGGGTCAGGAGCCTCTAGCGATAGGGTGCCTTGCAAACACTTTGGTTTAGGCGAATTAGCTGGAGGGGGCACTCTGGGTCTAGGCGTCACATTCAGTGACTATAGCGAGTTTGAATCTAGCTATAAGCAGTGGCTAGCTGCCAAATTCACTCCCATGAGAATTGGTCACTCTGAAAAAAATTTGTCTAGTTGCACAAGCCCTACATCTAAGGACCCCTTCCCTTATAGGCGTATCACTTTTGAGTGCTGCCGTGCTGGGAAGTCTCGATCTAGAGGAAACGGCATCCGAAACAAGCAGAGGTATCTTGCGACAGGATGCCTATGCAAGGTGTCAGTTTCTTTAATTGTGGAACCGGTGCCTCATTATAAAGTTCACAGCATGGTAGAGGGCCACAACCATCCCGAAGGGCCAGGGTTTGAAATGTGGTATCCGCAGAACAGGCTCCTAAACAAGGCTGAAAAGAAAGAATTGGAAGACGTCCTTTCATGCAATGTTAAACCGAAGGATTTGAAAGAGTTGGTATTTAAAAAGACTGGAAAGCATATTACATCGCAAGACGTTAGGAATGTAAAGCATGAAAATGTGAGGAAAATCGAGAATAGTCTGCATCATGGTTCTCTCTTGTTAAAGCAAATGGAAGATTTAGTTGAAAAGTGTCCTGGTTGGATTGTACACATTGAAAAGGATTCCAGTAATCAGCTGTTGTTTGTATTATTTCTGTCTAACTTAATGAGGCAGTTCACAGAAAATTATCCAGAGGTATTATTTTTTGATGGCACTTACAAGGTTAATATTGAAGGTTATATTCTTCATTCAGTACTCTGCGAGGATAGCACAAGCCATGGGAGACCGATCTGTTACATGTTTGTGCAGCGGGAAACTAAAGAAATTCTTCAGGCAGCTATAGCGAAGTTCCTTGATTTAAATCCTGCTGTGGTGTCGGATTGTAATGTAGCAGTGATGGATAAGGATCTTAATGAAATGAATATTCTTGCACAGCTGCTACCAAATTGTAGAATTTTGCTATGCTCTTGGCATGTGCTAAAGTATCTGCACCAAAGAGTTTCGCAACTTTGTTCTAGTAGAGTCGACAAGCAAGCCGTTAAGTCTCTCATATCAAAACTAGTTTTCTCTTATGATGACGATACTTACCAGGAACTCTTGGAAGAGCTTGAAAATGAAATGCAAAAGGAGCTTGAAAGTGAAAAGCAAAAAGACCCAACTTTCTTGAGTTTTATTATAGGAATTGGCACAGCTGTAGGGAGATGTGGGTGCATGCGTACCGTCGTAACATCTATACCTTTGGGAATAACACTAACAACAGAATGGAAAGCCACAATCAAAAGATAAAGCAGTTTATGCACCAGCGTATGCATTTAGTTGATGCTGTCAAAGCCTTGGTTCAATATGTAAACCATGATACTTTATCTGTTAGCTTTGCACAATTCCAAGAAACCATGCTGTGCCTTGACACACGAAAAATTGATGCATTTCATATTCAGGTATCTACTAACTGCAAAGGATATGCTAGCAACTTAATTTATAAGGAGTATGAATCCTACTCAAATGGAAATCTTGCATATTGTATGAATAATGGACAGCATACAGTCAATAGTCAAAGTAATTGTTACATTGTTTCACAGGATTTAATTGCCTGTACATGCACATTCCAGAATCAGTTCCGGCTTCCTTGTAGGCATATCTTTGCTGTTAGATCTAATCTTCTAGTGGATCTTTTCGATGTCAAATGTGTTGCATTTCGGTGGTTAAAGTCTGGCTTTGTTGAGACTGATGTAGATACTGCACAGGCAATAGCGCAAAAAATTACTTTGAATGTATCAATGAAAGAAAAACCCAAACTGGACACGACAGAATCAAAGTATAATTACGCTTTAAGTGAGCTCTCAGAATCATGCAAAAGCATAGCAAACACTTTGGCATGCTGTGGTCAATCTGAGCTGCTGGAAAAGTTATCTGAAATAAAGAGTTTTTTTAATACCCTCATGACCTATCCTAGGAATCAGAATTCCGAAACAGTATTCAATCAAGATGAACAGCAGGATTTGAAGCAGACTCATTGCAAGGATGAAGATGAGCTAAATGAAGAAGGGGCATATGGTAGTGACGATGGCATTGTAGAGAGCCCTGCTAGTGTTCCAAGCATTAAAAGGGAGGAAATTTGTAATTCGAGCCCTCTTGAGCATATGCAATTAAAGCAGCATTTTGTGGACCACAATTATTGCAAAAGTTCAGACATGAATACAAACTCTTCAGACATAATTACTCTGTCTCCAGAACCTGAATTTCATAATGCAGAAAAGGGCTGAAGTTTCACATACTGTTTAGATCTGACCTGTGACGAAGTATTGGATAAAGACGTCTTAATTGTTCCATTGAATAAGTCTCCTCGTGGTAGGCCCAGTAAAAGAAAGAGGACATCTAAACTGCAGGTATTGCCAATTATGAAGTCTGGTAATAATAGCACTAATTGTAACATCAGCGACCACAGCATGCTTCGTTTAGAGCGTGCAGCACGTTATATTACGCAGCATGATTTATTGTGTGTGCGAGGCATTGAATGGTTAAATGATAATGTGATCAATGAGGCACAATCACTTATTCATACACAGTTTAACCATGTTGGGGGACTACAGGATGTTCTTTTTGGTTCAAGATTGTTGTTTAAAAAGCAAGATAAATTTTCCCAGATTCTTTATATTCCAGATCATGAGCACTGGGTGACTGTTACAAATGATGGGGCCCCAAACAATCCAGTATTTTTATTTGACTCCATCTTTGAAGAAATATCAAACAGTTTGGTTTCTCAGGTCTTGAATATCATGGGATTAGATTTACATCAGCTCACTGTTTATGTTATGCCTACGCAGTGCCAAATGAACACATATGATTGTGGGGTGTATTCCATAGCCAACGCATATTGCATTGCATCTGGACAGGATCCGTGTTCTCAAAATTTTGACCAGGGTTCTATGCGAGGCCACTTATTACGATGTCTTTATGATGGTGAAATTTTACACTTCCCTATTACAACTTCACGTGTGCCTAGAATGAAGCGTAGAAAAGTTTGTTATGCTGACAGGACACTAGTGCTAGATACCAGTGGACATATGCAGTGATGTGATTGCTGCGCCAATTGCGCCAAACTGCGCCAAGGGGCTAACCCTGCTACATCCTGCTACATTTCGCCAAAATATGCGTAATCTGCGCGAAGCCTGCGCCAAAGGACCAATTTAGGTCGCCTTTCAAAACCGAAACTAAACTGAGTACTGTAATTGAGCAGGCGTGTGTTACGTGGCGCAAGCGGCCGCCTGACACAAAGTACCGTGCATCAATTGTCCACCCGGTCCTGCATGGTTTTCCCGGCGTCTCGCGTTTCGCGCTCTTGTCTTGTGGGTCTCGTCTCTCGTCTCTTTTTTTTTATATTTTCAGTGATAGATGCTGATGTGTGCAGACGCTCCGACGCTAGCGTGCCGGGTACCAGCCATGCCGTCATGCTGTGAAACGAAACCACGTTTTTGCGCGGCAGGAGTTACTTTTTGAGCTGAAGCAATGGCTGTGGGAAAACTGTATTTGGTCACTGCCTTTCAGTCACCGTGGTCGCGAGACGTCGAATGCTGCCGTCCCCACATCACTGCAGATATGGTACTTTCTAAAATGAAACTAAGTACCGCCGCATGTTCATCAACATTCCTTTTATTGTTTAAACCATACGTTACTACAAAAATCCATCTTTAATTCAAAGACTGCTCTGTCAAAGTATTGATTATCTATAGATTCCTCTCGGTGGGCCTTCTTTCGAAAGGGACCTCGGTACGTGAAAAATCTGCCGTGAAAGAAAGTTGGTGAAGAGAAGTGAGCTAAAGCAAAGAAGGCAATGTCTGCACGCTGAACCCGCACAGCGTGCTTGTTTGTTTCGAGTTCAGTTGTTGCACAAAGCGCTCCAAGAACGTTTTGAGGCTGGCTCGCAATGTCTTGCCTCGATGCACTCAGGTTCTTTATTTTTTGTGCGTTTAGCTTGTACCTTGTTTGCCGGCCTGGCAAGCACGTGCCACTGGACTGTTTTTGTTGCATGGTCGAAAGTTACATTTTGCGTACAATTTTGGGGATAAGTTAGCCACGGAGCTGAGGGGCTTGGTTTCGGTTTCGATCGGACAGCCGTTGTCTGCGCTCGCGCGACGAAGCATGCCCAACAGCAAGCCTGCCGAAGTTGGCCTCACGTGCATGCGAACATGATTGCGTGACTGAGGCACCAGCCGGGACGCTTGCAATAGTGGATCTCACCAGTCAGTTTAGCTACGCCACCGCTGCCGCAATGCATCGAGGGAACTTTAGTCTTTCTGCACGTGCCACAACCTCGCTGGAGGCCTGCGCGTGCATAGCACGAGATGTTTCGGGCACTGCCGCCTGTCTCTTGTGAACTAAAGTTATGGTAGGCTTCACGCATGCGCCGAACGCTTAGTGAGATCGGTCTATTCATTGTTTTACATTTGCTCACTTTTGACGAAAATCTGGCACGTCGGGAACCAGTAAAACAGTGGCAAGCGGTTTTTCGAAATTGCTTGGCAATGCCTATACCACTGTACACTTGTGGGATGTCAGAGCAGCAAAAACAGAAGCAGCGAGTTCCGTCACAACACGTCACATCAGAACACAACACATCACAAAGTGTCCTTCGTTTGTACAGCACTTAAAACAAATATTTTTATTTTCCTAAGAATATCTGCTTCAAAATCCACTTTTGCTGCTCCGAAACACTGTCTTGGCTGCAACAAAAGCCGCTTTTTCTGCTCCAAAACACTGTTTTGGTTGCTCCAAAGGCCACGTTTGCTGCTCCAAAACACTGTTTTGGTTGCTTCCAAACGTGCGCCAAAACGGCTTAGGCCAATCACATCACTGCATATGTAATAAAGGCTGCATTCTTTTAAATACCAAGTGTAACAAAAAGGTGTTGCTTTAAATGTTTGATTTATCAGTCACAAGTTTGTTCCTTCAAAAATGAAAATCTTAAGTTATTTTTAATGTTCATGATAAGGATTAATATAAAAGAATTTCCCCTAGACATTATTTAGCTTAAATTTAGCCGCAGCCAATGATGAAGGGTTGCCTGAGCCTCTACTTCTGTGTGAGCCATAGGTCCCAATCTGAGGGTTTACCTTTAAATTATTTTATTAATTTGCAAGAACCTGCATGGATTTTCTGCAGGTACAACCTCGATTTATTAAGCACAAAGCTCTGTAAACATAAATTAAATTTTATACATAAAACGGATATGTTAGGCTTTCGTTACTGTACTCTTGTTATTAATTGTGCCAGTTGGGTCTTTAGCTTTATTGATACTACAGTGTGAGTCAAAGGGATCGATGGCTGATTGAAGGAATTGCGGAAATTGGTGTCTGAACGTATTGAGCTAAGATTCTTCACAGAGATGGCTAAAGAATGTGCATTAAAGGTATAGAAGTTCCACTAATCGAACTTACCTAAGTAAAACATTAAGATGGAAAAATTTGAAATCACTACCCAAGGTCGGCGTCTTAACAGCACAAAAGCCAAAAGATGTTGGCAGTGCTCTTTGCGTTGACAGGTGGGATCGGCAGCGAAGACACCACGAATACTGCTATTTCAGCGTCAGCTTCGGTGATGACACCGCTGTTGTCAGTGGCTTGTTTTGGAGGTTTCCCTCCTCATTGAGGCGCATCTTACCCAGCGTAGAATTGTAGAGGAGCCTGGAGGTCGCCGCCGAAACTCCACCCGAAAAAGTCAGTGGACCTATTTTGTTCTCTTACACTCTTTTGAATTTTTTTTTTCCTTTTTATTAAGAGGAGGTGTCTTAATTAGCACCTAGGCATTTCAAACAGAAAAGAAAGAGCTTGAAGAGATTCATCAGAATTATCTCAAGCAGCTACTTCCATGGGCTGTAAACGAATATAGATGCAACCATTTGGGCTGTTTAGTCACTCGTGACCAAGAGGCAAGTCTATCCTGAAACATTGAGAAGTTCACAGCAATTGTGTTTACCGTTTCTTAATTTGTATCATATATTTGACTCGGGTCGGTAAACAAGGTTGTGGCATAAACACAGCCAAGCATGATTGATGCTATGATCCAAGAAAAATTGGAGGGCTACAGCAGTTTGACTGGTTGGTCTCGAGGCTGGCTGAAGGATGGGATGTGTGAAAGCAAAGAAAATGCTCATCAACAGTGGTGTCTTGCAGTGATGTGATTGTCGCATCGTTTGCTACATCCCTGCTACATCTTGCTACATTTTACCAAAATCTGAGGAATCCGCACCAACATTGCACCAAAACTTGATTTCAGCTTAGTAACTCAAAACTTAGCAAAATTGTCACAATAGGATTGTGTGTGTTTTCAGAACTTCTGATTGTCACGTCAAGTAACATACAATTCGATCTGATTTCGCATCAAACACTGAGTACTTGGAAGTTCCGCAATAATTCACATGTTTGTGTTCTGTTCTGGCAGGTTAGTTTCATTGAGTGCGCTTCTTGCTGTACACTGGTGTACTGCGGTGGAGCAAATGCCACGAAGCAGGCATCGCGATTTTGCGTGTCTTGCTTTGCCGCAGCACACCTGCGTGCTAAGGGGAAAGCATTCCTCCAGAGCAAAACATGACAATTTTTTAATGAAACTTCGGCTTGCATATATGATAGACTGACTGTGACATTCTGACGCTACCTTTTTGCCAATCCTAGATTTAGCAAGGGTGCTCCAAAATTGCAGAAATATTTATATGGATTCTTCTTTAGGTTCATGTTTTATGCCAACTTTTTTGTCTAGTTGTCACTTTTATATAGGTGTGAGTAAATTATAACTAAATTAGCTAAAGTAGTGGATGCAAGCTTGGGAAGAACCTTAAAGAGTATAAAATGTAATTTACGTTTGTGGGCAACCTGAGGATCCAAATCATTGGATTAGGTGGCCCGCGTGCCAAATGGTCCACAGTCATTTCCACCATGGGGTGGTCAAGTACAATTGGCCACGCGAGCGGCGCTCCGCCGCTGATAAAAAGCTGTTGCAGCGGATGTGCGGGAATCTTGGGATCGCGGCGCGGGCAATTACGGTGAATAAATGACTACAGGTTGTTGAACCAGTGCATCGTGTCATTCCCTCGAGACGGGTAGCACCAAGTGAATTCCCTCGCATTTCATAATCAAATGACAAATGCTTTTTTTTTATAATGGAGAACTGCAATTTTATTACAGCCTCTAAAACTTAAAGGAAACAAATTTAGGTACTCAAAATTATTGTATTTTAATATTATTTCACTGAGATTCTATACCTAAAATAACCATTCACCGTAGTTTGTGCTGTCCTTCGTCAGCCATCTTCTTGTCACCGTGTCTGGTGCTTCTACATGCAACTGAAAAGCTAGTTTTGCATTTGAGGGAATCAACCCTGCTGTGCAATCAATGATAACAAAAGGTTGCGCATGCCGTAAAATACCGCGCATCTGCCCATTCCACATTAAGCGCCCATATCCAAATTTCTAAGATCGGAGAAAATGTGCACAGTACATTTATATGTAAAATTGATGACCGGTCAAGCGCCCATCCCCCATTGTTTTGTGATTATCGCCATATTTTGAGTGGGCACTTGCCCGGTATTTTGCGGTAAGTGAAAAAGCAAACTAGACACTGCCTAGTTTGAACAGGTGGACACATGAATCTTAATGTAATATTTGCGGTGTTATGGATGAAAATGAAGTGGGCGCTCATGCCCCAAAAGTTATCTTTGCTGCTTCAAGAGCTGTTCCAAAATGACTAGGACCGATCACATGACTTGTCTTCTGAATGTTTGCTGCTGGCACATATCAAGACGCGTGTTTTAAAGATAACTACTGAATAGTGTCAGTAGTCAATGAATTTTTAATTTATTAATTAGCTCACCGAGGTGAGTTCTATCCTATAGCAGCAAGCAGATGATGCAACTTTTTCTGCCATTTCATTTGTTTTGGTTTAGTTAGGCAGAAACGCTTCGCGATCCGGAATCTTGCATTGCTTCACTCCTGTGCATCGTGTTTGGAAATGACGAATCAGAGTCACTTGCTCCTTGACCCTGGAGCCGCTGCTGAACGTGCCTATTGCCACCTGGGACTCTTACAAGGTAAGTGAGCTTGTCTCATGCACTGCATATCAGTTTTTACAGGTTGGAGATGGCCAGGCAGCAGGATCCCTCAACATTGGCTTTCTGCCCTTCTGTCCTCAACATTGGCTTGGCCCTTCTGTGGTAAAGACACGTCACCGACTGCGTCCTGCCCACCAAGAGTACAGAAGCTGAATTTCAACTTAAAATTAATTGCAAAGGAAATGAAGGAAAAGGCTACAATATGCAATTAACAAAGTATAAGTCGAGATTTTCTAACGATATTTTTATTTGTAAACATAATTGGAAATTTTGTAAAGCCTAACCTTATTTTTACAACATATAATTTAAATTATTTCACAATTATTTGATGTGTATTGATGAAGCATATAAATAAAATTGCATTTCAAATCAGTACATGTTTTTGTGTCATCAATCTAATTTACTGAAACAATAGCAGCTGAAATGCTTTTGACAGTTTCATAACTGTGAGCTATGTTTAGTTTCTTCATTGAGTAACTTTTACGAGGCAAATTGTTCATTTTTTTATTTGTGCAGTGGTAGGGTTATCTTTGCTCTGGATAGTAAAATGTTATGTTTAACATTAAACAACCAAGATCCAGCATATGTGTGTGCAAAAGCTCACAGGTGTTCGTCTGGAAGGCAGGCTTCTCCCACCGTTCACAGGTGTATTGCGGGGACGTGTTGTTGGAACTTATTAACAATGTGTTGCTATTGGTTCAAAATGGCCTCTAAGCTCTGTTGCAACTTAAGGACAGTGGAGAGGAGACCACCCTTGCCTGCCCAATCAATAGTTCTCCAGTGTTTGCTTTGCTACGGAAAGAGGAGTGATCTGTAGGAGGGGGTTCTGCTAGTCTTGTAAAAGGGTATGTGCGCTTCGATTGCTTTCCTGCAGCATGACACTTCATTGTGGAAAAAAGGCAAAGCTAACAATTGATGGGCACTGCAGGCACAAATGTGATACATTTGATGAGTGCATTTTCCATTGGAACTGGAGAGAGCTTTCTAAGCGCTGGTTTCCACCACCATGTGCAGGGCATTGCCAACACTTGACTCCCCAAAACATTAGGAATTTTTCAAGTATTTCCATTTCATGCAAACAGCACTTTTACTACAATCTTATTTTAGTTGTAGAATACAACAAACTAAACTGCTGACCCACTTCCTGAGAATATAAAGGCTCCATTGCCTTTTGGAAGTTAACTTTTAGCATTGTTAATGTTCAACTCTATGAGCACATGGGTTTTTGTTGCTACTATCTTTACTCCATAGCAGAACCAGAGATGCCTGCAAGGCACAGTGATGCCCACTCTCTCCCACAGAGGGTATGGTG
Source organism: Ixodes persulcatus (assembly GCA_013358835.2). NCBI lineage: Eukaryota > Metazoa > Arthropoda > Arachnida > Ixodida > Ixodidae > Ixodes > Ixodes persulcatus. The sequence continues at coordinate 24,509 of JABSTQ010000361.1, forward strand.
CCGGACTCCCTCTGTATGAATAAAATCTGAATCTAAATGTGTCTCCTTGTGTTTTTGTGCCACCAGGGAAAAGTGGCAAAGTTCAATTTATCTTGAGTGTCCACAGTTTTCACAGGAAACGCTTGTGTGGGGTTCATTGGAACAGCACTGACTCGTTCACCTGGTCCAACCTTGATTTACAGGTTTCTACTGTCTCGAATTTATTGGAATTTGCATATAAATAATGTTAATTCAGATTATAAATTCATTATTGCTTGTTTCAAGAGTGTCAAGTGAGCTTCCTTTAAACGTTAGTGGGAAATGGCCTAGACTATACAATCATGTAAAGCTTGTGTGAATGTGAAACGTGGATGTTGAGTAATCTCATGACTTATAGGTTAAACTAATTAACTTCTAGGTTTAAATTGTAAGTAACCAGAAATATTCTTTTAGATGCATACCTTGTATGCTTAGTGGATATTCTTCCACATACTTAAATAATACGATATGAGTAAGACCTTAAATAAATGCATGTGATAATTTTTTTGAAAATCAGAAACGAAGTATTTGTGAATTGTATCTCAATTATATAACATGTTTCGCACCTTACACCTTTCTAATTGACACCTGGGCTCTAAAGGTTAGGTAATATAATCAATTATGTTCAATATAAGAAAATACTAGCATTATTGGTTTCATGCAAGTAGAAGTGCTCTGCTTGCTTTCTTTTCTTTTTTTTTTAGCAGTTGGTTTGTGCTGCGGGAACACTCGGTCTGTCACGCAGTCTTGCTCTCGCATCACCTTTTGTTCTCTGGAGTCCCTTGACAGACACCAGGAGCTGGGACTTCTGGCGTCTGTCAAGTGACTCCAGAGATGAAATGACTGATATGGGAGGAAAAAGCCAAATGGACGCGCTAAGAACAGACATTAAGGCATGGGGCGTTTTTTTTGTTGTTTTTTTTGTGTTTTTTTTTGTTATATATCATATTAGGGCTGGGCAATTGATCGGATAACCTACCGATTAATGCTTTAATCGCGATTAATTTTTTTAACCGGTTAATCGGTAAAATTTTGACGAACCAAAATAAAATAAAAATTAAATGCTTTCACCAAGCAGACATGGACGAGCACACCCTTATGAAGGGAAAACGTTAGGTGAAATTTTAACCTAAGGTAAACTGTAAGGGTGAACTTTGTAACTCCAGAGTGCGGAAGGTTACAGGTGTCCCAGCTAAGGCCTTAGTCCCAGCCACTTCAACGACGTGCGAGTGTCCGTTCAGAGCAGCAAAGACTACCGAGAACAATCGAAGGAGTTCGCTCTTGCCGGAGAATATCAACAAACCTCTTTGCCTCATGCATTAATTAATCGATTAAAGGGTGGCGATTCATCGGGTTAATATTTTTAATCGACGCCCAGCCCTATACCATATGCATATCAAAACAAAGGCACAGCGTTTCGCCTCCGAACCGCTAGCACGCTTGCTCCTTCACTTTCAAGGGTAGGCTTTTCATTGTGCGAAGGAGCACGGCAGGGAAGATGGCGGGTCAAGTGGAACCGCAAAAATTGGTTGCTCGACATATTGCGCAGCGATTTACTACAGAGGTACCGAAGGAACACGGGAGGGGGGAGGAGGGGTTTAAACGTACGATACGCTGACACATCCCCCTTCTTTAGAAATACCTGCGTCCGCCCCTGCGCACGCGCCAGTTAGTTTTACAGCGTTATACGTATGAAGCAAAGTACCTCAATACACAACTCTAAAAAAAAGAAAAGGTGAGTTTATTGTGGCAATGCAGCCAGAGGTAGAGCGCGTGCGGTCGCGCACCTTGAGCGCCGATTGAAGCTGTGGAAGCGCGCTTTTCAAGGAGCCGCGTGCATATGCTTTAATCGGTGCTAAAGGCGCGCGGTCACACGCGCTCTTGATATGGCTGCATCGCCACAGAAAATAGACTCCTGAAATATTTATGCAAGCACGTCTTTTCACTTATTTTTTTTTTCCAGCCGATGGGAACACGCAATAAAAGATCGTTTTTTTTTATTTAGATTTTTTTTTTTTTGGGGGGGGGGGTGTAGTATG
>JABSTQ010000362.1:0-127051 GCA_013358835.2 Ixodes persulcatus
GAGGCCGCCGAGGTTCTGTGTGCTAAGAACCCGAGACTCGTGAGCGCGTGGGTTTAGTGTCCGCCAAGTTTTTCCTCCCAAATACTTTTTTCCTCCTTTCGTGTGCGGCGAGACTCCTCACTCTTTAAAGGGAAGCTGAAGCGGTTTTAAATATGAGAAAAAACAACTGAGCCTAGTTAATGAGACCTCAGCTATCACGAATATCGTATTCGTTTGGTCATTTTCTGCGCGGATTAACCGGAAAAGCGCCTTCAAAGTAGCACCGAAGCCACGCCTCTCTGAAGCAGAGGGAAAGGGGAGAAAGGAGGAAGCCTGTCAGCCGGCGTCACAAAAGGACCGGCTGGGGGACTCCACCGCGGCTGGCCGCGCTTTCCTCGTAGGCTGCTCTAGTGTCTTTTCGAGCCGTCGTCGTTCTGCAGCTGCATAGCGCTTGCTTTTATCCGTTGACCGGTCATGCTATGGACTCAATCGCCTGACTTGTCGATTGTTCTCTAGTTTGTTCACGTGTTTGCAGAATTCTCGTGGCACCGAACCAACTGGCTCGTGCTGTTGCACGATGCCGTACTCATGTGTAGCCGCCAGCTTTCACGAACAGCGCTCGTCGCAGTTGTTCTTCCCGCTTACAGTCTTTTCCACTTCGTCACCGAGATTTTAAAGGGGTGGGTGGGTTTGAGCAAGTACACCGTTTTTCGTTCGAAACGTGTTTCGGACGGTATTTAATCGCATTATAATGAAAACTATGTACGTATGGGTTTGGGTCTGAAGAAGGCTCGCCTGAACCCGACGCTCTGCCGACCACCTTTGAAGGTAAGGAGGCAATTCAGTGCATTAAAAGTCACAGGCAAAGAGGAAACGTAACTAGGTAGGAATTGTAGGTCGTCTGTTCTAGAAAAACGCTATTACGTTATTAGAATTGTGCAGTGTGCTAGAAAAGCCGCGATCATTTATCCGAATAGCGGGTTTCCACTGGCTCTCTTGCGTTAACCACCTTATATTAGTGTTTTAGTGTTGGTTTCTTGTATTGTTTAAGTGACCATATTTTCCGGACCGACTCCGGTCCGGGAAATAGGGAGCAAAAGAAAACAATCTTGGGTAGCCCAAGATTATTTTCTTTTGCTTTTAATCTACTCGGCTACCCAGTCACTTGGGAGAGGAGGGCTTGCTCTAATAAGTGCTCATGCATTTCATAATGCGACTTTCACAGTGCAGCTTGTTTTAGCATAAACTGTTTTTTTTGTTTTTTTTACAGTTGCTGACATTATTTGAGGTCACATACTTTTTAAACGTAAACATAAATTTTGTTAAATTTTCCTTCCAAATGGTCATATTCTCTTCAGGAAAGTTTTTTGGAAATACAAAGGATGTGACCTTCTGTTCTGAATTGAGTTCTTTTTTTTACAAGTTACGCAGTGTTTTCTGTATAAAGTTTGTGTCATGCAACAATTCTTTGTGCCGTAGAAATGCGATCGGACGATTATAATGCTTGGTGGTGGTGTGATGCAGTCAAGAAATCTTGGTAGAAGTGTGCGAATGTAGAGTCCCAGAGAGCTTTCACGATTTCGACATCAAATAAAGGGCTGCCGGGCACACATCTCCGCTTTTTCTAAAGCTATAATGGCGTAATAGTTTATGGCAAACAAACTAAACGCAGCAGAGGGTATCGCTATCACTAGGATGGACCTTCTGCGCAGTTATTCGTGTGCGCAAGGACATGGCGGTGGCAGAACGGCGACCCTGTCTTATCACCCGTCTCATCTCAGGGGAAGCTCTCCAGCCTTGATGAACAATGCAGCCTGCACGCTCACGCGTCCAGCAGCTGGCAAGCACGAAGGCCGATGTGTGCAAAATTCTTGTCCTCTGACGACCGTTTTGGGTAGGGTCACGCTAATCCGGCTTGAGGCGTCCGTCAATAGCACTCCGTTTATTGTCAACGTTTTACGTTACAATAAGTAGCAGTCAGTACGTTCCTGAAGGTATGAAGCCGGCCATGTCGCGTCCGCGCAAGCGGTTCTCGTGTCTGCGTTTATTACTGCGGGGGGTCATTTTCTACTTTGCCAACGGCTGGAACGCGTACTTTGTCACGCCGAGGGTCCTCTGGACACATTCCTCTTTCGGATCCACCGAACGATTTCGAAAAATCAGAAGCCGAACCCGATTTACAAGAGCAGAAGACCCGGCGCCCGGCTTCTTTCGCAAGCGACGGAGCAAACGAGAATCGAGATGGTCCTTTTATGACGTAGTGGCGCGTCACGCGTGACTAGCCAATGGCGTGCCGCTGCGGCGATCGCTTCTGATTTTTTCGCTTTTTTTTCGCGTTTAGGGATTATTTTGGGTCAAACGGTTGTGATATTTGGACTCAGCAGGCACAAACACGTCAGAATCAACCCTTAAAGGGACACTGACACCCCCCAATTTTTTTTTTTTTTCCTTTTTCGTCAGGCGATTCATTATGGTGTCGGAAGACTGCCCAATTAATATTTTGCTACAGAGTCACGTATTTTTTTAATAAAGCCAAAAAACGCAACTGCGCGAAACCGAAACCGAAACGGAGAAGTGGAGAGGATAGAGGGAGTGGCGGAAGTCACGTGGCTACACCCGACCGTGCGTTTTTTTTTTCTTTTTCTCCTCTTTCCGCACGTAGCAGACGAAATGCGTCCGTTCGCCGTGGTATTCCTTTGCAGTTATGTTTGTTCCGCTCGCTGTTTTGTACTTCAAGATGAGTTGTTTTGTACATTTAAGTGTTGGCAATTAGTAGTGAATGCCCGAGTGCCGTGGTGAATTCCCGTGATCAGCTCCGAAAAGAATACTCCCAACTCCAAGGTGCTGCGTGAAGAGTTGCCTCACATGTCCTGCATCTGAAAGTGGCCAGAGTGCACAAGTTTCCGAAAGATCAACGCGTCGGAATCAATGGCTGGCTGCAATTCCTGTAGAACCATTACGCGAAGCTCGGAAAGCGGACGCTACCCGATTCATATGCTCCTTGCATTTTGTGGAAAGTGATATACACTGAGTTCGCAGGTGTCAAAAATGGAATCCATACCATTTAGTTCAGCGACGTATCGTCCACAACATTTTTTTTTCTGTGATAATTGTAAAAAAAGAAATGTAAACATCGCAGAACGCTTGACAAGAAAAATAAAAAAAAAATAAAAGGTACACCCACACCAGGAATCGAACCCGTGCCCTCTGCGTGTGAACCGGACGTCTTTCCACTGAGCTATTGAAGGAACACTCTCATGCGTAATTATGCAGCTGGTAGACGGTATGTCGGAAGTTTGCTGCCGATTTCCCTTCAATACATACACTCCCGGCTTGAAGTCGGGCAGCACCACGCATAGGGCACATTCGCACCTCGTAAAGTAACCGTACGCGTGCGTATTCAACTGGAAGTACGCACTTTGTGCTTGACGTTTGAGCGAGCGATGTCTTCAGCCAGGAGAAGGGACGACGGCTCGGCGACGTCTTCGTGCAATCGGCTTGCTGGTCGGGCATGTCGTACGGGATGAGTATCAGTTCTTTTGATTGGTCCGAAATTTCTCTTTCGAAGAAAGACAGAATTCGCCAGTACCGTGAACGACAGTTCTGAAGTAGAGGTCCAACGCCCGTCGTCCGCTGCCATCCGCTAGTGCTAGTCCCACGATACGCGAAACGACGCCATGTTGAGTGAACGCACAGAAAGCTTCCGGTTGTTTGTGCTACTTTTTTTCAATCAACGTATTTGCAGCTTTTTTGAAGCCACAAAAAATGTGTTTCATATTTTTTTCTATTTTTAATATTGACTGTGTGCCTTCAATGACCCACGACTTCGATTAAATTTGGTGGTCGCATCGATACCTTAGGAAACGGCCCGTGACCACGGAAAAGAGAGTGAGCGAGACTCGAACCGGCCAGTTCTTGATCGGCGGTTTTCGGGCGGAAAGAAACCGAATTTCGAGCCGCAAATTTTGTTCTGGGTAGTTGGGCTCTCATATGTCACGTACAACTATAAACCTCGGCGAGCATAAATACCCTGTCAGTGTCCCTTTAACTCATTTTTTTCGAAAAGCTCTTCAGCTTCCCTTTAACGGCATCGGCGGGTTGGCGCCACTGATCTCTATTTTAGTAGGCTGGATCGCGGATCGGGAGCCCGTCGGTGTCGCCACCGGCGGCCATTGCTTGACACCAGGCAATACACGCAAGTCTATGGGAGAAACGCACAAAACTAACCATAATGAAGCATGTACGCTGTGCTCGGAGGCGAGTATTTTATGGTGCGCTGCGATCCTTATGTCGGGTGTTTGGAGATCGAATCGGTATTTGTCAAACGTCCGGTCGCCGAGTAAAAATATCAAACGTATCGGAGCACCCACGGCTGAGCTGGCAAGCTTGCTCTCGTTGTGGAGTAAACAAAGGAACTTGCCGTCAATAAGACCGTCCTTAGGGAAGCTCAGAAGTTGATGAATGACAAAGAAGTTCCATCTCGACAGCGGCTTTCCGGGAGTGAGCGAATTCCGCGTAGCAAAGCCTTCGAGCTTGTCGTCTGCTAAACCCAACTCAACAAAACCGCCACCTACTCCGCGGTCACTCTAGGTTACTCTCGCCTCATTGAGCTGCACTACAGCGGAGTCACTCTCGACCACAAAATATTTATTTATAACAACTGCGAGGGCTGTCAGTTTTAATGTTTGTACGCAAGCTATTATTCTACGGGCTTATCGAAAAGCATCCAAAAAGTTTCGGTGCCGACAACAGCTTAGAAACAGGCGAAAACGTCACTTTTTCTCGTTCTTCCCATAGAGTCCCATGCATTGGCTGGTGTCAATCAATGGCCGCCGGTGGCGACACTTGGCTCCAGCTGCCGAGGCCGCGGTCCGCGATCCAGCCTACTACAATAGAGATCAGTGGTTGGCGCGGTTGGCGCAGTTAACGTCTTCTGCTAGTCAAAGCGATGGCTGCTTTACCTTTCCTGCGTCTGTCGGAGATTTACCGCTTTTTCACCGGCGAGAGCGCGGCCTTCGAAAAAGGTGAAAGGAAATACCTGAAGGATACGTCCTTTCTTTCGAGGTGCAGGATTTCACTCTATAGCTGCGAATGTCCAGGCGTCGTTTAAGAATTGTAACTACGCGGTAAAGATGACGCTCTCATATAAAAGTGACATTTTAGAGAGTCACTGTGAGTGTCGTCGTGGGGCCGCAAAGTGCAGCCACATGGTGGCTACCGCACTTTACGCGGCTCTAAATGGACTGTCCAAGATGGACCTTCCACAGCAGTGGCTGCAACGCCCCAAGAGCAGCGTGCCGCGGCAGGTCGCTCGCTCAGGTAAGGAGTAAACATTATGTATATCGCTATGTTAAAACGTTTAGTTGCACGAGTTTCGTGAATGGTACCTCGTGTTTAATGAGTTGTTCAAAGATAATCAGCTAAAGACAAATGACTGCCGATGTAGTAACTGTAAATAAACAAATGCGGCTGCGCGAATGGTGAGCACATCATAGCCTAAAAGTGATCAATCGCTGCTTGTTGGAACAACTTTCTCGCTCGACTAAAAGGCTGTTGTCAGTTCGCGTATTGGGGTATGTATGTGTGGCGTAAACCCAAGATGCAAAAGTTTGAAAACCTGTGTTAATCTGTGGAAGAGAATCCGAGCAAGATCGATCGAGCAACCCGGGCGGCGTCGAACGTATCACGGAAGTTATGTCGTAGACTCGTTGACACCAAGAAGTAATTATGTTTATAATGAAATTAAACGCAAAGGTGCAAGCGAGCTGGACAAGAATGACGAAAATAATCCCTGGAGAAGGGAAACAAGAGGGACAAAAGACAAACACAAATCTTTTTCGAAGGCCGCGTTCTCGCCGGTGAAAAAGCGGTGAATCTCCGACAGTCGCAGAAAAAGGTAAAGCAGCCATCGCTTTGACTAGCAGACGTAAAGCAGACGACGTTAACTGCGCCAACCCGCCGACGCCGTTAAATAGTGAGGAGTCTCGCCGCACAAGAAAGGAGGGAAAAAGTATTTGGGAGGAAACTTGCGGACACTAACCACCCTCACTCTCGGTTCTTAGCAAACAAACCTCGGCGCCTCGGGCCACCTCGCCAGTGAGTCCTTTGACTTCTCTCCTTGATGCGCGTCTGCTAGTTGTTAGACAAAAACAACCTACCGCTCGAGTTATTTTGTCTGCCCTCTCTGAAAGGCGAAGTCGAGCTCGCTCGTAAAGACCTGCACTTCCGAAAGTTGCAGGAAAGGTAAGACAGACGCAGACGACGTTGCGAGCAGACGACGTTGCAAAGGAGCAGACGACGCTGAGATAGGGGGTCGCGATCAGCCAATAAGGGTTCGGCGTTTTGACGTCACCGCTACCCCCTGCGCAAGAAGCAGGCGAACTTGCCCTCCGCATTACTTTAACCACCATGGAGGCTGAGGCAGGACGGGAGGACCCTAGCCTTGAATGTACGCGGCTGTCGTCACGTGCGACAAGACGCGACCTCAGCTGGCGGACGTGCAGTGACCCTCGTCTGGAACCCCTCGGTGAGGACATCCCCCGGAGGAGTCGGGTTGCCGAGTGACGCCAGACGCCGCCCCTTAGCACGAGAGGGTGCGCGAGCGTCCGTGTCAGCGGCGAGGGCCTTGCGCCGCCTATCCAGCCGCGTCCTTGCGAGCGCGTCTTGCATAAAATTGTAACGCGACTTGGAAACGAGGGCGGAATTCGACGGGGATCCGCTTACCCACCACGCGGTTAAGTGACAACGACGGTACTAGCAAAGGGTTACTCCGACCCTTCGGCCTGTCTTTCGTGCGAACACTGTTGAGGACATCCTATACGTGTGACACTAGAGAGGTCCGGTAGGAAATACGGCCAGAAATCGTAGTTTCCGTTGTGCACCCTTAAGTGGCGGACACGTTTCTAATACATCATACAGCGATGTCTGGTTAATATGGACACCTCCGTTCCCCCCACATAGCACCCATAACGTGAGTTGTCCTTATTAACGAGACCAAAATACATGTACTTACCCAATTTGTCCCCGAAAACTTTGTCCGTATACGGGGTATTCACATTACAGGACTCGTATACTTTTCATGGTGCAGTAAGTTGCAAATCCGTGTTAACATCAACTAAACCAAATTTTTGACTGTGTCAACGACTAAAACCACAATGTGTTGGAATTACCCAATGAACGGTGCCGCCCTTAAAAAATTTAAGAAATATAAATATCTGGGAGTTGTTCTTCATGGTAACCTAAGCTGGCATGAACACATTGATTACATTGTAAATAAGGCATGTCGGTCATTGGGGATCATTAAACGAAAATTGTTTTTAGCATTTACCGAAACATGTCTTCCAGCTTTCAAATCATTCGTCAGGTCTCAGCTTAAGTATGCTGGTATCATATGGGCCTCTTCTCAAGATTATCCGATTAATTAAATAAAAATAATTCAAAACAAGAGTGCATACGCTTTATATTTAAAGACTATTCACCATCTACGAGCTTAACGGCCCTAAAACATAGAGCGAATTCGACTTCGTGGGTGACAGACGTTAGGTTTTTCGTCTCGCGTTCGTTCACAACATTCATTATTTTAATGTTCCTATCAAAAAGCGGTTATTACTTCCTCCTTATCGCATTTTTGTTTTCTGTACTCGACCGTCCTTAATAAATTCGTTCACAAAAAAGTCGTACTAATCAATTTCTCAACTCCCCGTTGCAGCTTGTCATTTCCGAGTGGAACTCTTTTCCCCATAATATTGTGGAAATCACACACAGAACCAGTTTGATCGCTTGTAGTACGGCTCGAAGGCGTCTCAGGTGCTGGTCGAAATCTCGTGAAAACAGAACGATGACGTCCAGGTAGACATGGCAGCTCTGCCATTTCAAACCTGCTAGCACGGTGTCCATGACACGCTGAAAAGGTTGCGGGTGCCGTACAAAGTCAAAAAGACATCACTTTAAACTCTTACAATTCGTCGGGCGTGACGAAGGCCGTCTTCTCACGGTCTCGCTTGCCGACTTCGATCTTCCAATAGCCACTATTCAGGTTCATCGACGAAAGACATCGGGTGTTGCGCAGCCGGTCCAGATGTCGTCGACTCGGGGCAGTGGGTAGATATCCTCCTTTGTCACGGCGTTTAGTCAACGATAGTCTAAGCAGAACCTCAGAGTCCCATCCTTCCTTACCAGGACGACTGGCGGCGCCAACGAACTGCTCGAAGGCTAGATGATGTCGTCATTGAGCACTTTCTGTACTTGTTCTTGGATTACCTCCCTTTCTTTTAAGGAGACTCGGTACGGCGACTGGTGCACAGGAAGCGCGTCGTCCCCTGTAACAATGTGGTGCTTCGCTAACGTCGTTTGTCGCACCCTTGAGGAGGTGACAAAGCACTCAGTGAACTCGCCAAGGAGTTCAAGCAGGCGTCGTTGTTCTGTAGCAGGAAGCTTCAGATTGACGTCCAGTTCCAAGGGTGGCGTTCTCTGGGGCTGCGATAAAGACAATTCTTCCGAGAGTTGAGTGGTAGCGGCTGAGTCCCGAAGTTCCTCGATGTGACCCCCGGCGGTACCTTTAGAAAGGTGCTGTGGCTCTTGTCGTAAGTTTGCAACGAGGACCGTGGTGTGCCCGCCTTGAAGCTCTGTTACACCCGTTGCGACTCCGAGTCCACTTCCTTTAGCAGCAACTGTACGCTGCTCTCAAGCAGAACTACGACGCAGGAAGCTTCAGTGGTCCCGTCAGGTACAAAAACACTTGACCGCGGAGGCAGGTTTACATGGTCGGCAAGGACACGGACAACGGATGACATTGTTCTTGTTTCCTCCGGTCTTGGGACAGGTTTTTGTAATGTCAACCTGTGCGCTCTTAGATCAATGACACTGCCGGACCAGCACAAGAAGTCCATTCAAAGGATAACGTCCGCCGCACAGTCCTGAAGAACGACGAACCTCACCGGAGAAGTTATCATGCGTCCGCCCCCAGGCATCGAGCCTCGGACCTTTGCGTGGGAGCCAAGCATAATAAGCGTTCGACCCCGGGCGCGATGCCTACTTGGCAAAATGCGCACGCGGCAGTATAAGTCCTGGTCGTTAATTGGTTCCAAGATGATTCTTTTTTGCGTTTTGCGAAGGAGTAAAGAAATATCCCCGAAACAGTGGCGTCACTAGGGTCAGCGGCACCCGGGGCGATAGCTCACCCCGACACCTCCCCCCCCCCCCTCCCCCCCTCCCCCCCCCCCTCACTCTCACTGATCTGTGGGCGAATCTTTAAACGGGCCGTTACCTCTACCTAAATTGCGTCTAACATCGTAAATATTGCACAAACAATTTTTTTCGTGCAAAGTTTATGAAAAAAATTACATGTCCCAATTATGCACTTAAACTTTTTTTTTTCACTGTAGTGTTTATTTAACTCTAAACGCAGCCGACGTTACGAGCTGATGGGAACAATCAAATAGCGTCAAGTGAGCCCCATCATGGTATTGATCATGTTTACGGGCTTATTCTATAGTAGCGAGCTTGGTTATTAACCTACATTTATATCTACAATGGTAGATATAAATGTAGTTGCTTAAATTTCCAACCAAGCTATTAAAGCAAACAAATGGAGTTATTCAAACATGTAATGTTAATATTTACAAGTGGTTATAGGTTTCGAGGGCCGGCCAGCATCGAACGTCGATCTACCATGTCGTTAATCCGTGATAATTTTTAACCGAATCCGATAATGCCACCACAGCGAACGACGTTTCTCGTCTCGTGGCATGAAAGAGTACTTCAAAAAAAATGAGAAAGGGTTGACGGCGAATCAACCAACTACAAAAAATAATATACAAAAAATCAATTTCTTATCTCCCCTCCCCCCCCCCCCCCTCCCCCGATCGCGTCGTGTTGTCTCCGAGGGAATCCATGCATTTTTGTGTTGTATTGTAACGAAACGTGAAGAAAAGATTGTTTTTCACCGCTCTCGTTCCACCTTCCTTTCCGACGATCCTGTTCTCGCTGTAGGTCGAAGGCCTCCGTGCTTAGAGTAGGCTACATTTCGTAGCAAGCAGCCCCGAATCTCCGTGTCTCGTGGCACACGTCAACGATCGCGAGGGGCCGAAACGCACCGCTCTCGTTGACGATCCTGTTCTCGCTGTAGGTCGAAGGCTAGGCTATCATCGCTGAACCAATCATAAGCAATAAAGTGCCAGTGAGCTGCCCTTTCGACGCTGCTCGACTCGTCCCATTAGCTCGTAGCGTTGCCCTGCGTCTGGAACAAAGCTCATTGACTATAGCTAGACGGAGAACATTAAAAGATGCCTCCCCCCCCCCTCTCCCCGCCGCACAATATGACCTACAGCACTCGACTTGGCCCGTTTGGCACACCTGCAGTTCTCACATGCTTCATTAGATCTCGATTTGTCGAAGAGGTAAACGAAGGATACTGCTAAACCTTGAGTTCTAGATTTAATTTGAATGAAACCTTCAAAAATCGACAAGTACGCGAAAGAAACATGGACGTATAAAGACTTTGCACACGCGCCAGATTCCAGCCGCCATTGCTGACCTTCTCTTGTCTTACCTAGATGCCGAGTCACTGAAGTGGGCGTTGGCGGGCCTTCACAAAGGCCTATGCTAGGGAGAAGGACACAGTAGAAACTAAAATGGCCCTAACTTGTCCTGCTGCGGTAGTGATGCAGTGAAGTAAACTGAATAAGAGGAAACAAAAACCGAAGGTCGGTTATGGCGGCGCCCATGCACAGCTGCTGAAAAGCGTCGTAATAGTGAGTTTCAGTATACGAGCGAACGCAGGCACCGTCATTTAGCGTTAGCGTTGCGTGTTTTACACTGCGCTTGCGCGGATCCGAAACTGGGGCCTTAGATTGAATCATGGCGACAACGCGCATGCGCAGCGTGGAGCACGCACCGCTAACGTAAACACACAGCGCTTGCGCCCCTATACGCAATACTAAAACTCTTTAATATCGGCAATAATATATGCTTCACTGCGGACAGCACGCGTGTATACCGCGTAGAGTCCAACCTCCAAAAATGCCGTGCAGCAACCCATCTTTTCAGTTCATAAAAGGTCATTGCAAAATGCTTTAACAAAATAAAAAAATACTTATAATATAGTGTCGCGACATGTTCAGTACTTTTTTTTTTTTTTTTTACGCTGTAAACTATTGCCAACTCTGAAACAAAGATTTCGGGAAAGCTGCTGAATGCCTGCTCATTGGCAGGTGTTCAATTTACATTACATCAGGAATTTGTATTTTGAGGTTCAAACATGCTGCGTAATTCCGGCACCATCACAGAACAGCTCACAATAAAACAGCATGGCCAGAACAACAGGTGGGAAGAAATTACAGCGTCTAAACAACATATCGTTAAAACATCAGAACGTTGTAACAGCCCAATACAAAATAGCAGACAAAAGAACACGTTGTTGAAATTACACAAACAAAATAAAATGTGGCGCAAAAAAAGAAGAAAAGAAACTCTTTTTAAAGCCGTGGATCGCTGATGACTAATATTATAAAACTAATGTTTTTACAAAAAGAAAAAAAAAAAGAAAGACTTTTACAATTCTTTGTAATGCCGAATTAGAGTGCAGCTCTTTTAAAGGTGGAGGGTAGGGTATGAAGGGGAGGGTCACGTGTGACGTCAGACGTAACGTCACGTGTGACGTCATTATGGAAAACGTCCCATAATGCAACGCGCGGTTACGCCGACGGCGACGCCGCTCGAGCCGGAAACGGGCGCCTAAGAGCTGCGCTCTAAAATAACGCACCCTTATTAATTATCATAATTTATTTCTTCCCAATGTACGGGTATGGCGGGAAACAATTTGGCCACATAATCGTCCTGAAAGACGCCTAAACATTGAAATCAGCGTGTGCACAGTGTGGCTGCCTGCAACGTTTTTCGGCAACGTGGAGCGCTGAATTTCAAGCAAATCAATTCAAGAACTGATTTTGGAATTTCATGAGGTATATTTTTTTTTCTGCAGATTGTAATTTAAAAGGCCGGACGCTCCCTCCCCGTCACTTGTAAATCTATGCCCGCGGTATCACTTACATCTGCTAGGCATACAGCTTTCACCGACACCCTCAAAGTATCACACGAGTATCGAACCATCGAGGCATTCAAGACAGAACAAAGCGTCACCCAGCAATAAGGAACTGACTATCAATGAGTGTATACACCGTCAAGTAAAAAGTCCTATGCGAGGAGCTCTAACAAATCACAAACTGTTTCGTCAAAGTGTAACGCAAAACCCTTCATTGACACCCTTTTTTGGGTGTCGCTTTTTCCTGATATATTGGACATGAAGGCTGCGTCAGTGTTCGGCTTGAACTCGGCTCAGTTTGAATCGACAACGAGAGTCGCGTCAGCGTTCGGCACCGGGCGCGGATCCAACCACACGCTTCGTGCTCAAGAAATGGCGACCGCCAATATGTTACTGGAGGTTGAAAAGGGCCTATTACACGCTGAACTCGCATTGAATAACGTTCCTGTTAGCAGCACATAGCCTGCTTGAGCACTGCTCCGCTGCAAGGTTGTTTTGAGGTTGCACAGTTCTGACACGTGCTTCTCTGTCGATGTGCTGTTTTGACGCTGGTCTATTTGTCGCGTACTGATTTGATGCGTGCTGGTTTGACTGTGCTGCATTGTCGTGTGCTGTTAAGTCGCGTACTCATTTAAGAAAGTACAGCGCCATTTGCCCCGAATTGCGCCATCAACGAAAGTCTGCTACACCTTGCGCTAAAGTGCTACTTTTGCTAAGAATTGCACCACATCTGCGCCGAGGTGAGTTAAGCGAGTCAAGAAATTAAAATATTTTATTATTATTCGACCTTAATGTTCACAGAAGTTGGGGGAAATAAAAATGGTACAAATATGTATTTCACAGCGTCTCAACTCACCATTTAGGTGAGTAGAGACACTGTGAAATGTTAAATGTTCAAACCTAAATGTGTTTAAGTTAGGTCAGAACACAGAGGAAGGCTCGAACAGATACAACCACGAACACACGTATATAAAGCGCAAGTCAAGGGACATTCACTGGACCTAATTAAGACGATGAAAGAAAACGCGTTCAGGAGGATAGACGAACGTCCTGATGCCGCGTTTTGACGCTGTTTTTTTTTTTTTTTTTGGGTTCCATTGGTTCATAGCATCGGCTGCACTTTGAATTAAGATGAAATGAAGCCTACAAATTGCTCGTCCACCGCGCTGGCCGTTTGATGCGCTGGCGGGTTGATCGCCGACATTGTCTAAATTTTAATTTTCGTAAGATGTAGGCGATGCCAGGAGCTAAAAGTCGCGAGAAAACAGTGCATATTAGTAGGATGGCGGCTACTGTTATAAGACGGAACTACGTTCTTGTACTCCTGATGAGAGAACTTGATTATCATGTTTGCCGCTTGCCTCGGTGCCGCGTGCTCGCATCGAGCTTCGCCGCTTTACACCGGAGTGCTAGGAGCAGCGGCTGACATGGGGGAGCGCCTGGGTTAGCGCGATAGGCTCGGAAATTATACTCAGTAGTATTACAGGTTTACCTTTTTTGGCCTTAATTGTAAATTGATCTGTAAAAATAATAAATAAAAAAGCTGCGTCGAGAACAAAAAAAAAAACGATCTATGTTTGAATAAGTACGGTAATCAAGGTCGTTCCCGAGCAGCTGTCGATAGGAAGAGCAGCGACCTTTGACTTAACCCTGGTTCCAACGCCACTAAAAAACAGTGTCACTCTTAAAGCGCAAGCGTAGGTTTTCATCATATTTGTGGCCGGTTGTTTTGTGCAGTTTCTAATATTAGAGTCTTGAGTTTTGTAGGTTCATAAAACTTGGGTATGCGTTCTTGTTGACAAACGATATGCTGGTTGCTTTGCTGACCTTTTGCAGCAATTATGTTTACAAGATAAACTACCGGGTGTAGAAGTGGAAGAAGAGAGAGGCTTTACACCAAATTAATTGTTGCGCTATGATTCATTTTTCAACAATTTTCTAGTACCCATTGTAACTGGAACCTACTCTGACCAGAGCCTTATTTTTAGAAAGAAGGCTTTGCATCCCCTTTGTGTCCAATTTATTTTCATTACAAAAAGCTAATAAGTACTATGCTCCAGCATGAAAGATAAACCCTCAATTATTATCGAATATGAATTCATTTAGCGCTGCAATCGCTCTTTCATGTTCAAGTGTTGTGCTAACAAATGTTGGCATCAGCTGCAAAAGCGTCAGTGGCTGCTCCAAATCAATCTTTTGCCTGATACAGAATCAGCTACAAAAGGTCGAATGCCGCTTCCATCACTGCGTTCTCTCTCGGTTTGAATGTGAATGAAGTCTTGGTGAAAACAATCCCTGAAATTTTATAAACTTACAAGATTGATCTGAAATGAGAAAAAGTCATATTGGTGACAACTTTTGACGTCCATCTATATTCATGACGTTGTTTGGGCGTTGCCCTGTCATTCACCATTATTGTGACTTTCATTGTTTTTGTTTTTTTACCTGACAAAACGTTTGATGGTGTTTACAGCGTACGGAACGCGGTCATGTATTTCGTGTGACCACGGTGGAAGCACCACAGACCCGCAGTGACAGCTCGTTGCTGACCACGCTGGTTTTCAGAAGACCCGGAACATCGACCTTCAACGTGAATATATAGCACGAACCGATTTGTCGGTTCGTCAAATCTGTTTCATCACAATGACCTTTCTGAAGCTACCCAATTTGCGACCCGAGAATGAACCGGCCGAAAATATAAAATAATCAATCTGCTCGACTCTTTGGGCTTCCGTGATTGCATGTTGGGGGCGGCTGGCGCAATATAGCCCCCGAACTAAAGCGAGGAAATTGCGTTGGTTGTCTCCGAAGCAACGAAAAGGCATCAATGAGAGGGCAGCAGAAAAAAACCATGACCCATAATGGCCTAAGGATTTAGGTGGGCTTCGCGTTGCTTATCATGTTATGTAGGGCGAACAGTTGTCCCGGTGTCTCTGTCGTTACTGTCGCATCAGCGTGTTGGCTATACGTCGTTTCAGCTTAAGTACAGATCCATTCAACGCTACCAGCTAATAGAACCAATGAAGCCGCGTCAAAAGCGCGTCATTGGTCATTTTCTATTTATGATTGGTTCAGCAATGAGAGAGCGCGTACGAAACATGACGAACACCATGATGGTGCGCATTTAAAGCTGTCTGACTGGTCCCATCATCTTGTAGCGCCGGCTGCGTCTGGACTTAGGGTAAAACAGAGTATAGGGCGCTCGGAACACAACCTACGCAACCGCGTGAACCAGACATGGTGCGTTTAAAGTTCAAATTCAAAGTTTATTGAATTCTTTTCACACATGAAGAAAAAGAGGAGGGGAAAAAGCAGTACAAAACTGCTTGACAGAGCCCCCTCCTCCCCCAGCAGCAACAGCAGCAGAACTTATTTATAGCAATATAAAAAAAGAACAACTTTGCGCGCACATAATTTATCTATTAATATTTACCTTGGGGAAACAAAAAGAGAACGTATGAATTTATTGGACACAATCTTAAGTTTATACTCAATGATACCATACCATTTAATACTTTGGGGAGCTGGAATTTCAGATTCTGGTTCCCGTAGTTTGTCCTGGAGCGCGGGAAAGTCCAGGCACTAGCATGACTGATGGCATATGAAGTACTCTTTGATTGTAAAAAAGAAAGAGAAAGGAAAGTGTTATCTGGCTTGTTTAATGCGGTTTTGTATGCAAGGACAAGTTTGTACTAAAAAAATTTGTTATTTGGACAATACCTAATTTTTCAAGGAGAGGTGCCGTATGGCTGTCATTTCTTTGATTGGTTAGAATTTGAATTACCTTTTTTGTAATACATGAAGACAATGAATATTTGTAACAGTTGTATTACCCCATACCAAAAAAAAACAGTAATTAAAGGTAGCATAAAAAAAAAGAGTTATAAGAACTCGTAGCATAACTTGTTATCAACGTTCATCAGCGCGGTAGAGGGACAGTAGGTAGCCCTTTTATCGCTTCCCCGAAAGTTAAGTTTCTGGAGGCTCACTTACGCTAACACATCCCCGCAGGTTTGGAACATAGTGAATAAAAATCGGGGCAAGCCATTTTGAGTCCAATGCCTGCCTGCGGAAACTCGGGCGTTGTGCGTTGAGCTGGCACATGGCACAAACCGACCTGTTTTTGATCGCTATACTTGCCCGAGGGTGGCGAACCCTATAGGGTGCTGGAGTCGCGAATAGCCCATTGACTAATTAACGATGACACGTTATCGGCTTTTTTAGATTATTGGCCCACGTGACTTGCCTGCGCAGGGCCTTTCCTGATGGACAACCTGTACTGCAACGGGCACGAGGTGCACATCGAGGAGTGCCAGTTCGACGGATGGGGTGTCCATGACTGCGGACGCGAGGAGGCCGCCGGAGTCATTTGCGACAAGGACCCGGAGGCGACCGCCGCCCCCGTCACCACCCCGGCCGCGCCGGTCCCCAAGTGGGTCTCCAAAAAGAAGATCAGGGTAAGCGCGCGCTGTCTTTGAGTCGCCTGTCCGATGCTCCCGTTCCCGCTTGCACTGGTCGCTCTATGCTATACTTTTTGCCGGTTTAAGATAGAAAAGAAAATTAATCTTCCATTTCTTGTATCCAACGTCATCAGCTGCACGTCCTACGTCTGATGTTTCCAATGTAGATGGGTAATGTGACCAGTTTGTGACCAATAACCAGTGGGAATGGACCTGAATCCTTGAAACTTCAGTGCATGGTTGAGTCGCAGTGCCTCGACGCCCTAGACCACTGATCAAACTAACGCGTGCCAAGACTTCTTTCCGATTGAGACCTTGAAGATAACTTTATACTTGGCGCTAAATATTGTGTATTACATTGTCAAGGCTAGCGTAGCTACACACTGCTCCAGACGGACGCATGCTGCGAAGGCAGGTGGCCGAGGCTTCGCCTTGTTTCTCATTCCCGTTCTCTCGGGCTGACAGAGTTGAAGCACTGAGGAAGGTACGCTGGTCTTGACAACATAGTACAAAATATTTGACGTAACCCAGTAGAAGCTCTGAATTCTTCCCGCGCGCGTTCCCTTCTGCCATGCTCTGGCTGCGCGTGCGACGAAGTGTTTTCAAATGCAGAAAGCTCGCACTGAGTAACATTTATTACAGGCATTCACCGAGTATCGTCTGAATAAGCATATATCGATGGATATAGCCTCTACCTCACCCGTCGTGGAGTGTAAATATCTTGGAGACATTTTGCTTGTATTATTAACCAATTACTTATTCAAAGGTTCCTGACGAAACTTTGTTACTTTTGAAACCGCTCAAAAACTGAAAAACTTTATCTAACAAAGCTCGCAATCGTCTTGTTCTGGAGTCGTTCATCGAACGTGTATTTATATTGAACGCGTGCCCAAATGGCTGAATTGAGAGCAAGTTACAAGAGTCGCCTGCATGGCGAACACTGACGTCTTCTTTCCGCAGGCCAAGAGCAGAGGCAGCGTAAAGGTGCGCCTAGTGGGTGGCCGCAGCAGGCAGGAGGGCCGCCTGGAGGTGTACATCCCCAAGCGCGGCTGGGGCGTCGTTTGCGGGGACGGCTGGGGGGTCCTCGAGGCCATGGTCGTCTGCAGGCAGCTCGGCATGGGCTACGCCCAGGACGCCATACAGGCAAATAGACACCATGACATATATTTACTAACGAGCAGAGCCAAGACCACCTCGAATAAGCAAAGCCCGTGCATTTGCATTTTGGCGTCATCACAGTGAGATAGAGCGCTGGTTGGGTACGAGTGCAGGGTCAGCGCTCGGCTGAGCCTCGCGTCCAATCATTGCATCGAAGTACGCCTGGTGCGGGGCTCGCGGGTCTAATAGACCTTTCGCTAAATTACCCAAGCGTCAAACGGTCAAAGAGAATGTTGGAAACGTCGGTACACGCGCTGCACGTGCTCGCCTTCCCTATAGGAAGTATTCACTGGCGGCCATATCCGTGTGCGCGACTGCTGAGCGCGTGGTGATGGCGAGCTTCCACAGTTCTTTTGTAACGTGCATTTCGCACCCTCAAGATTGCCGATCTTTGCAGCCTATTAATGTGGGCTCGTTCAGAGCATGCGCTCTAGACATCACCCACAAATATGGCGCCCAGTGAATACTCCTTATAGAAAATACTCGAAGTAAATAACCAAAATAAAGCAGCTATACAACGCGTTTGCGAAGCGCCATTTCTTTTAGATTTTTTGTTTTCGCACAGTCAGAGCTGAAGACTCCAGCACGCGCTGCGCGTGCTGGAGTCCCGAAATTCTTTTTGGTGGTTGGGTAATTCGGCAAAGGGTCTGTTGCTGACAGCCGCCATCCGGATGACGTTACGTGGTGGGAGGGGAGGCTGCTCACTGGCTTTGATTATGCTATTCTCGTATTCACCTAAAGAACCGTAGTAAAAAAAAGTCCGGCTCCTCGCGGAAGATATATGTGGTTTTGCTTCGGAGTGTTAGTATATTACGAGAGATATGAAATGAAAGAGAAGTGCCAGAAAAAAGGAGGGGAAGGACCTTTCGACCAAACGGTCTTCTTCCGGTACACAAAAGGGGAGATGACAGATCAAAAGATATATATAACAGATATACAAAAGGCGGAGAAAACATGTGACAGATGTGGCGTCATGGAGTTAGAGAGGGAGGAGGAAAAGTTGACAAGTAAGATGCGGGAGGTATGTAAGTCAATAAGTGGAGGAATGCGGGTGAGGGTAAAGTCTAGGGCACCTCTTGTGACCACCCAAATTATCGTGAAAAAATTGAGAGGGGGGAAAGGAGCGAACAAAAGGGAATGTCTAATAGCCGAATGAAAGCTTTTTGTTTAGACTGAAAGGGAATTCCTTCTTTAAATAAAAAGGTTTATCAGTTTTCTTTCTTTTTTTTTGCGTGAGGTGGATGTGTGGAAGCCTGATTTAATGACGGATGCTCACATGTTGAGTTCGGAATGATTCGTGGAGGAGAAGTGTTTAGATACGTGTGTAAGGAGGTCATGTTTAAGTTGGCCCGTGCTTTCTAGTGTGACAAGTCGGTGGTGTTCTCGGAAGACTTCTCGGAGTCGGCGGTCAGTTTTGCTGATATATATATATATAATTGACTGCAGAAACCACTTTTGCTGTTTTTTTATCAATTGCGATAGTATTCGTCATGAGATTTACGACGAAGCTCACTGTGAAGAAGACGACGGTTATTTTTAGTAAACACTTTATTTTATGAATAGTTTACGACGAAATGATTGACGTCAGCGCGACTGCAGCGCACTACTTTGAAATTGAGGGATTGCTTCATCTCTGTGAAATCGTTTATTGTTCAAGCTGTTTCACCACCATCATTGACCATGTACCAACTAGCTTATTTCAAATCGATAATTGCTTCGTAGCTTGGGCGCAAATGTGAATGTGTGCGTACTGCCGCTCCGTATATGCGCGGCGCGGGTTTATCTGCTTAGTAGGACGACGTCTAGAGCAACCTCTAGGGATGATCTCTTGGACGACTTCAAGAACGACCCCGAGGATGACGTCAGACGTTTAGAACGACCTCTAGGACGACCTCCAGAACTACGTCCGCATACGCGCGGCGCCTGCGTACGCGGAGGGCCCGCGCTGCCGTGCGTCCCATACCCGCACCGCGCATGCGCAAGGCGCATTCGAGGCCGGATACCGTGTCGCGAAAACCGGGTGAAGTAGCTAACGAATGCTATCGCATTAATATCGCTTTAATAAGGTTGGACAAAGTGCGCAAGAAAAAACGTAGATCCATTGGTGGATCCTTAGGGAACACGACCCTTGGGCGGCGTCACGCACCTTTGGGAAACGCTATCGCTGACCCCTTCCTTTTTCTGTTTTGGCTTTCTCTTTTGACATTCTTTTTTGTTCTTTGCTTTCACTTTTTGCTGCCTCTTTTTGGCTTCGTTACGGGGTAAGTTTTTGTGTTTCCGAAAGAGGGACATGTGAGGCGTTTCCCAAGGGTCATGCTAACGCGTTGCATAAGGATCCATCAATGGATCTTCCTTTAATGTGGTGTAGCGATGGCCACCAAGAAAGGCCCATGTTTTGCCTACCTTTTCGTCCGCTCCGTCGAGCCCTCGTGCTTTAATTCCTTCCCGCACCCACTCCCACAATTCTATGATTGTTATATTGACGCCATTATTGGTTTTGGCCTTCCTTCCGTAGTGTACCCCTTAACCAACGCAGTCTGTAACGCCCACGCTTCCTTCAAGTCTACCCCACCGATATCAAAATCCTGTGTCAACTTCCTCGACCTAAAAATCACTAATGACGGTCACAAGTTCCATGTTCCTGTGCACTATAAACCCACTGACAGCCATAGCTACCTTCTCTACTCCTCGAAACATCCTAGATCTCAAATCAACTCTATTCCCTTCTCACAATTCTACAGCCTCTGTAGGATTTGCAGCGGCGACATGGATTTTTGTCTTCGGCTTAAGGCGATGACCGCCTTCTTTGTTGAACGCAGTTATCCACCCGGCCTTCTGCGCAATGCAAGCAGTCGCGTCTCTGACATTTCGAGGCACGACGCGCAATTTCCTCGACAAACCACCGTGCAACACCTTCATCTTCACGTTCCGTCCCTCCATACCCAGGCTCGGCAAACTAATCATGGACGTCACTTCCCACCTCGTAGACTTTAAAGTTATTTCTAAAGCACTCGCCCTAACCTATCAACGACAGCCCAACTTACGCTTGCTTCTAGTGCGCAGCAACCGGTCCACAAAATTTCTGACTTTGTTCCCCTGTACCACTCCCGGCACGCCGTGCGGCGCCCCGAAATGCCTTACGGGCAAACACACCCGCCCTCTTAACAACTTGCTAATGAGAATCCCAGGCAATCACATCTGTATATCTAATCTGATATACATTATTTAAACTTGAGGAAGAAAACGAGAAGGGACGGACAAACACAAACTTCCAACTGGCAACAACCTTGTTGTTGCCAGTTGTTGCCAGTTGGAAGTTTGTGTTTGTCCGTCCCTTCTCGTTTTCTTCCTCAAGTTTAATTATCCCTACCAACCCGCTCGTTCTGTCCCATACATTATTTCCTGCACACTACATCCAACCTTGTTATAGATCGGCAAAACTGACCGCCGACTCCACGAACACTTCCGAAAGCACCACCGACTTGTAACACTAGAAAGCGCGGGCGAACCTAAACATGACCTCTCCACACGCATAAAAAATTTTGTCCTCCACGAATCATTCTGAACT
Organism: Ixodes persulcatus; assembly: GCA_013358835.2. NCBI lineage: Eukaryota > Metazoa > Arthropoda > Arachnida > Ixodida > Ixodidae > Ixodes > Ixodes persulcatus. The sequence continues at coordinate 21,206 of JABSTQ010000362.1, forward strand.
CAGCATGCGAGTATACGTCATTAAATCAGGCTTTCACACAAACCCCTCAGGCAAACAGGAAGAAAACAGATTAATTTTTAACCTAAAAGCAGAATTCCCTTCCGGTCTAAACAAAAAGCTGTCTTTCGGCTATTAGACATTCCCCCTTTGCTTGCCCCTCTCCTCCTTCCCTCTTTTTCTCTCGACATTTTGGGTGGTCAAGCGGTGTGCCCTAAGCTTTCCCCTCGCCCGCAATTCTCCACTTATTGACTTACATACCCCACGATCATACTTGTCAACTTTTTCTCCTCCCTCTCTGACTTCATGACGTAACATCTGTCACGCGTTCCTCCGCCTTTTGTATATATTTTGATCCGTCATTTCCCCTTTAGTATATAGTACCTGAAAAAGACCCTTTGGTTGAAACGACGTTCTACTTCTCTTTTCCTTCATATCCCTACTGGTGTTTTGGAGGGAAAGGAAGGCTGGGGAGGATAATGCAGGCGGAATGCTAAAGAGGGGAGGAGGTTTCTTCCTTTCCTCTCCTGCAGTCCATCTGCTTTCTCCTTTCCAGCCCTCTTTCCCCTCGAAAACAGTTTTTTAACCTGTAACTGACTACAGTTTAATGTTATGATATCAAGACGTACACGTTTGAAGCACCAAGAGCATTGTTTCTTCCTTCGAGAACCAAACCTTGTAATAACTACATCGCGCAGCGCGTGAAAATGCGCAAAGCTTTCTCTTTTTTTCTTGATATAACAAAGAGTAAAGGTGGTGCTGACAGAGCACGCTGCGACAGCTGCTAGCCATACAACAAGTGTCAGGCGTCGTTTGGAAGGCGACTTGAGGTCCAAGTGGATGTTGCACTTGCCGCTCCAGCTTTCCAATCGCGCTGGATTGCTCTGAAGGCGCTTCAATGTTCTAGGGACGTATAAAGTTAAGAAAAACACCTATATACGGTAGAAAAAAAAAGGATATGTATATACACATTATATGGTTGTACTACCCGTACTTGTACGCATTTAATGAATTGATATTGGGAAGTTGCCTATAAAGTGAAGATATTAATATATATTTTTTAACTCTGCAGTATTAAGCCAATAGACAAGCTGCTCGAGCCCGACACCTGTTCACTTCTTTGAAACTTTTTTCGTAAAAAACGTTGACCCTTATTTACTTCTCTATTGTGAAATATGACCTATTTTAATCATATACTTTTTTCTGAAAACAAGCTTTAATTTCTATATGCTGCGTATGATCGTACCAGTGACACAGGTATCAATTAGCTCCTTCAGAAACTGTGTAACTTAGAAAACTTAAATGATAAATGAACCTTCAGTCCGCCTCCCGTCGTTTGAAGCGCCATCTAAATTTTCGTTTTAAAACTGCGTTCCATAGAGTACGATGAAACGCTATCTAGACATTGTGCTTCAAAACATATGCATTCTATATAATACACCCTAATTACCATAGCAGCCGTCCTCAAAACGGTGGCGCGTCGAACGACGGGAGACGAGCCGTGGGGCCAGAGGAGCGGGTACTGCTCGTAGAAGCAGAGTCTATGAACAGGTTCTGTAACTGAGCTCATTTGCACTCCTTCTCACCCTTGAATGGACTAGGACCCGAAGGCTGGCGGGCGGAGAACTACCTCAGAAAAGCTTGCATCCGCATGGCAAAAGAGTGCGCGAGATAATTTCAGATACGCAGAGTACGAAGAGCACTAATCTTACCCATATATGGTCTGTTGCGATAGCGCGCTATTTTATATTGGTGAAGTAAAGGTACATGGTATTTAGTTTCATAAACATTCATGCTATATTTCGTAAACATGTCAACTGTTTGGAGAAGTTTGAGGGCGCGCAGGCAACGTTGACATAAAGTCGTTTCGCCTTGGCCAAAACAATCCAATTCAATCTTTGTGTACGTACCCGACCTTCCGCACGTAGTCTGTACATACGCTACCCAGTTGAACACTCGATCCGACCCATCTTCATTTCTTAATGGCCACTGGTTTTGATCCCAGGGTCTCCTTGCCACAACGCTTTAGTAGCAGCAAGCAGACGGAGCCGCCGCGAGGGCTCGATAAGCAGACAAAACCTCGCCTCCGCATGACGCGTCTTGGCGCACTGATATGTACGACGGAGCAAATATACCACATGGCTTCTGACAGGTTCGCGACTGGATTCGGCGGCCTGTAGCATTAGACTTTAGTTCCTCGTAGGATGAGACGGAGTACAGTAACATTGGCCATGACCTGACATTGTGATGTCACGGCGCGTAATACAATTATGTTACGTGACGCCATGACGTTACATGATGCCGTGGTTATTTTTCAACGGGATCGTGTGTGGTCTGCGTGCAGCAGAGTGGTAGCGCCTCGGCTGTCGGCGCAGTTCATTTGTGGGACACATAAACTGAGATTTTTTCCCCGTAAGTGTTTGACGCGCTAATTGTGACCTTTTAAACGTACCCACGTTGTTTTTTATAATGTTTGGAGAGAAAGATTCAGTGCTTTAATGTGTGCAACGTCGCGCTGCTCTTCGTCGCGTTGCTGCTACGATGGTGCGACCCGCGTGATAACCATTTGGATCATTCTATTTTTGCTTGGCGATGAGCCTTGTATTGCCATCCGGTAGTAATTTACTGATTCTAGCGGAAACATGGTTGACTAACGATATCACCGATGCTGAAGTCTTGGAATTACTCCCCAAATTTCAACCTTTGTCGTAAAGATCATAAAGGAGAACGAGGTGGTGGAGGTCTCACTGCCGTCAGCGAACAACTTTCATGCGCTGTCATCAAAATTACGTCCAATTTTAAAATATTATGGCTAATCTGTCGTGCTGTCCCCTAATTAAAACTACTTGGCGTCTGCTATAGACAACCTCATAATTATTCCGATTTTTCACATACGTTTAATATGTTAAACCAACTTACGAACGAACACCCTAACGCACATATCCTCCTTTTTGGGGACTTCAAGTTTTTGACTACACATTGGACTAACTCGACACCCTTAATTGTAAGCAGCACAGAATCAAGGGAATTCATCGAAACTTGGCTCAACTTCCACGCGCGTAGCACGAGATTCTACAAACGTTTTAAGTTTGATACTAACCAGCCATCCGGAAAACCTGTCTTCTATAACTTACCTCTGAGAAATTAGCCACCATAAGGTAACTCATGTCATTTTTTAGTTCACCCCGGAAACACGTCAGACCTACAAGATAACAATTCGCTTGTACCACAAAGGAAATCATGAAGCGATAAAGGCAGAGTTGAACAATTATTTCCATATTTTGAAACGACCTTTCATAACCGATCTATTCATAAAAGCTGTTTTTTTTTTTTCAAAGACAAAATAGCGAACTGATAAATACATTCCCAAAATTCATTTCCGCGTCAATCGCCAAAAACCATAGTTCATCAAAACTTTGAAAAAAAAAAAAAAACTAGAAATTAAAAATCGTCTTTTTTGTGCAGCAAAGCTACGAGCGACGCCTTGTGAGTGGGAAAATATTACGCAGCAGTAGAATGTTAGCTAAATGCAATTCAAAATGTAAAACTACATTTTTCCATTTTATTTTGAACTGCCTAATATTTTAATTTTAAACCTAAACCTTAGAAAGTTTTGGCAAGTAACAAACCCGCAACAGACGCACATGGTTACCCTCAGCAGTAAATTAGGAGAGATTTTCAACGACTCTGAATGTGCCAACATATATAATAATGCATTCTCACCTGTTTTTACTAGAGAGTCTGAATTTCAATTTCCTATGGAACCTTCTATTATACAGTCCGCAATGCTCACCACCACATTCATGGCCGACGTCACTTGATATAAAATCGAAAACATGAAACTGTCATCGTAAACCGGTGCCAATGAAATTAAATAAAAATTTCCTAAAAATACTAAGCACCTTTCGGCAATCTACTTGTATTTACTGTATTCTTAGTCACTTTCACCCAGGCATCATCGCAGCTGACTGGAAAATCGGAAAGGTCGTTCTAATGTACAAATCAGCTAACAAAGATCCCCCATTGAATTATCGTCTCATCTCTCCAATAAGTGTGCCTTGCAAAATAATGGATCATGTAATCTTTCTCAAATCATGCATTTCTTGGGCTCGAATAATTTGTTCAATAAGTCCCAGCACCCGTTTCGTAAGGGTTATCTTTGCGAAAGTCAGCTGACCATCTCTCTTCATGACCTGCATCCCAACCTAGACTCCGATGTCCAGACGGACGCCAGTTTCTCAGACTTGCTAAAGCTTTTGACAAAGTACCTCACAAGCACGCGTTACTAAACTTGTACAGTTAAATCTAAATACCGACATCTTCGATTGGATAAAAAAAAATTGAACAACCGCTCCCAATCTGTTTTTATCAACAACCATACCTCAAATTCCCTCCCAGTAACATCAGAGGCCGGATTCACGAAGAGCTTCTTAGTTTACGACAACATAGCTAAGAAGTTCGTAAGTTAAGAACATCGTAAGGAACATCGTAGGAAGAGGAGAAATTGATATTCACAAAAGCGTTCTTAAGTGAGAGGAGGAAAGCGACGTTCTCGTATGGAAAAACTAGAACTTACCGGTGCTGTTGCTATGGCGACGGCGTCTTCGTCAGTACGAACAACCAATCGGAGAGCTCAGCATGGTTCGGAGCAGTTTGGAGCACGTGGATTTTTAATAACAAACACAGGCGGCCTTTCCGCCAGCGCTTGTCTGGGGATTGTGTCCGCGCAGTGATATGTCGACGCTAACACGATTTAAGCGCGCCCGAATGCCGAGGCCCAGATGCGTAACCGCCTTCGTTGACTGCTACGAACTCGATCGCTACGAAGTTAATACAACTGTCACCGTAGGGAAAAGACGGCCCGTGCCAGTCGTTTGCAAAGCGACGTGGATGGAAACAAATTGCCGTGGAGGTTTTCGCGGCCTGGGAGATGCAGGAGCGAGCCGACGTTAAAAAGAAATCTCTCTCTATATATATATATACAGGGTGTTTTTTTTTAAGCTTAACAGAATTGTTTTTTAAAAACCATGAGAGCTAGATTAATGCGGTTTGTGCAGGTGAGTTATACGGCCAGGGGCACATATTATAGAAGGGTAATCGTAACGATCAGTCGGCTAATTAGTTAAAAATCGTTAATGAACTTTTTAATTAATGAAAATAGACATATAGTTCCAATTAGGAACTTGCTCAGCGTCATCGAAAACCACTAAATCAGTAATTTTCAGAAAGACTTTGAGCGCGTGAGAAGCGTAGTAGTGCACTAAAGTTAGCACTCGTGGAGCACGTACAAAGCTATAGCGGTTGCGATAAGGCGCCCGCGCAATTTTTCCGTCGCTTATCTAGCCCCAGCCTTGTACCTGCTCCACGAGTGGTAACTTTAGTGCACTACTACGCTTCTCACACGTTCAAAGTCTTTCTGAAAATTACTTATTTAGTGGTTTTCGATGACGCTGAGCAAGTTTTTAATTGGAACTATATGTCTATTTTCATTAATTAAAAAGTTAATTAACAAATTTTAATTAATTATCCACCTGATCATTACGATTAGCCCCCTATAATATGTCCCCCTGGCCGTATAACTCAGCTCCACAAGCGGCATAAGTGTAACTTTCACGGCTTTTTTTAAACAAATCTGTTAAGCTTAAAAAAAACACCCTGTATATATAAGTTTGAACTACGAGAGTGTTAGCAAGAGTCACGTAAATACCTGTTCTCCCTCGGAGCGAACGCACGCGTTTGATCGAAGTGGTGGATTCGCGCTGTTGGACCGCGAATTTGTAAGCGCTTCGGGACCGATCTTCTACGATTTCAACTCGATACTGACGTGACACTCGGCAAAGAAAGGTTGGACCGGCAATGCGTAGCTCTCACGAACTGTTATATCTCGACAGTGACGTACCGTCGTGTCAGAATAAGAATTGCATACCAATAACAAAGTGCACATACCGTGTTGCGAAGGTAATCCATACGGCGTTTATTTGAGTTCCATATCACACAAAACAAGGAAATAGAATTGCTGAGAATCCCTTTTCGACGACAGCGTTCGTCACCGCTGCTCGGAAAACAAGATGACAAGGGGAAACGATTGACATCTTAATCTAAAATTGAGGTCAGCGATCAAACTATTGATACGGAAAGGGTACACAAGGGTCGCGCGGGCATATTCCATTCTGCAAGCCAGCCGGTCGTGGGCAGACGGTCTTGGCCAAGGACCGTCAGAGCAACGCTGCGCCGAGTCGGAGTGTCTGCTAGGCCTATATTCTGCCGAGCTGGCAAGGTCGGTGGAGTCGTCGTTGTAGCTTTTCCCGGGTGTTTGTGGATCCAGCGTTCTTGTTCGTTGTGGTCTGTTTCAAGTACTCTTTACTTTTTTCTTGCTGCTTGAAGTCGGGACGCACGAGAAAAGCACATAGAAAAATAAACGTCCGTTGGTCATCGCGACCAAGACTGAGCGACGGTGTCGGCCATGCTGATTTGATCGTAAAAAGCGCATAAGACAGATCCGGAGGAGCTGTCATAGGATTCCGTCGTAACCTGTGCAAAACGTACGAGAATTTTGATTCGTGAATACGAATTTGTTCTTACGTTTTGTCGTACGCACATTTTTGGCGTAAGGTCGTTTCGTGAATCTGGCCTCAGGTGTCCCGCAAGGATCCGTTCTTGGTCCGCTTCCGTTCCTGATACAGTCGAACCCCACTTCAACGAACGCCGCTTTAATGAAAGTTCCTGTTCAACGAATATTTTTCGGTTCCCCGTCAACGGTCCATAGGAGTCAATGCATACAAATTCTCACTGCAGCGTACACAGTTTCTTTTGCCGTTCCTCTTGAACGAAATTTCACAGAGCAATTCGAAGTTCGAAAGTGTAATTTACCGTACAAAAAACAAACCCCCGAGCACTTTGGTGCATTTTGGCACATAAAATACGTCTACTATAAAGTTTTAATTGCGTGTTGAATCACCAGAAACTGCTACTAATAACCGGAACTTCCGAAACCCGAGCGCAACTGGCGCAACGTTGACCGGGCGTGCAGACCGCCATTACACGATGGCGGCATCGATGAGGCTGGCCATTCCGGCCTTCCTTCGCTGTTGCACCAATGTTGGTTGCACCCTAGCTCTTGGTTTGATAATCCTCTGCTGCAGACTATCCAAAGCCGAAGCTCTGTCGCTCAGTCGTCTTTTTGTTTTGTCAGTTGTCCTTTTGTCAATACAGTACGCGGGCTTTTTGGACATGACACCGCCAAGCAAAACGCGGAAGTTTTAATCTTTAGAAGCTAAAGCTCGCATCCTAGCCGAAGTTCAAGTAGACAGAAGAAAGCTGTCATCGCGGAAAAGTTCGGAATTTCTCCGAGTTCTTTGTCGACGATCCTAAAGTTGAAAGATGCAATCGAAAAGGCTCTTGCATTGGGGACATAGGCCAAGCGAAAGAAACTGACACCGTCGGCGCACGAAGAGCTCGACAAGGCTATGTACACATAGTTTTTACAGTTTTTTTACTTCACCAGTTCAGTTATGACATTTTTTTCTGTGAGTTTCACAACAAAAGTTTCGCTTCAACAAATTTTATCTCGTGCACCCTCAATTTCGTTATAGCGGGGTTCGACTGTATATATTAATGGTCTTCCCATATCCGTATGTTCGCCGATGATTGTGTTATCTATCGCTCAGTTACTAACGCTGCTGACCAAACTGCCCTTCAGAACGATCTTAGCAACATTCGGCTATGGTATACCCGGTGGCTAATGACACTTAACCCTGATAAATGTAAACTCAAGTCTTTTCACCGCCACCGTAACCCCCATGACTTCACCTATGTTCTTGCTCAAATTCCCGCTGAATTAGTGGACTCATACAAATACCTTGGTGTCACCCCCTGAAATGATCTATCATGGCGTTCGCATATCACTAACATTATTGCATCTGGAGACAGAGCACTGGGATTCATGAAGCGTCACCTACGGTGCGGTGCGCCCCTCAAGACGGAAAATTACCAGCCTACAAATCACTCATTAGTTCTAAGTTAGAATATGCATCCGCCTTCTGGAGTCCGCATCAAGTTTCTCTATTTAACGCTCTCCAGGCAGTTCAAAATCACACCGCAAGATTCATTCATTCTTCATATTCATGCGATGTTTGCATTTCGTCACGGAGAGCTGAATCAAATCTAACTAATCTTTCTTGTCGTCGCCGCATAAACAGTTTCTGTTTGTTTCATAAGTTCTGTTATTCTACGCTCGCCCATGCTCCCTACATTGTTCCTCCTGCACGCATGTCCCAACGCATTGGTCACCCATTGCAAGTCTCTTGCCCACGCACCGGCACCACTACCTTTTTCTCCTCATTTTTTCCCCAGAGCAGCCCGACTGAAATGGTCTTTCCCACCAGATTGCACCCATCACCTGCCCATCAACTTTCATGGAACATGTAACTCATTACCTTCAATAATGAAGATCTGTGGCATTTATGTATTTCTTGTCGTAACCCACCCCTTATGTAATACCTCCGAAGGAGGTCTATAAGAAAATAATGCTAAGTGAAGGGAAATAGATCTCCCTTTTTGAGAGGCTGTGTGAACTGGCTATCAACTCTCTTTCGTCGGACAGAGCGACTTCTTCGGGGGTGGTAACCAGACGATGCTGCTGAGCGGAATTCAGTGCACCGGTGACGAGAAGAACCTGGCAGACTGCCTGCACGACCAGCTGGGGAAAGTGACCTGCCCAGGTGTCGAAGACAACATTGCCGGCGTCATGTGCACTGACGGTGAGGGTGGGAGTTTTGGGGCCCTGTAGTGCACTTCACGGGCATGTAAAGAACTAGCGATATAAATAATTATTTACAATTATTTCTCCCGTTTCGATGAAGCCGCAACTTATCGCCCCGCCAAAAGATACTGAATCCTTAAGTAAAACACAAGTAACGTCGTTCAATTTGGAAGTAACAGTAACGGTATACGGCCAGCAAGTGTCCCACAATGCGTCTTCGGCGCATTGAAACGCGAGGAGAAGCACGCCAATCGAAGGCCAACATAGAGAAGGCGCAGAGAAAGCGCGATGACGAAACAGCCAAGCACGCACCGTCATTAGTTGAGCGGTCGGGGGGAAACAAAAGCACGTGGGGGCGTTTGGGACTAAACAAACACACGAGTTATGCAAGAAGCAGACACACTTACACTTCTTATTCCGTTACGTTTGCAGAACGGTAATGAATCCCAGGAACGCGTTAAACTTGGAGGAACTAACGCGTAACGCTTTTACGTTACTCATTTTCAATAACGGGCGCAATACTGAATATTTTACATGCATTGCAATTTAAAAACCACGAAAAAGTTATCCCTTTGTGGGAATACACTGGTCATTGACAAGTACATTTTTGCGTCAAGGACACCTTCTCTTGCTTCTTGTTCACGTATTACGGAAGTAACCTTTTGTATATACCACCTGATACGTGCCGCCCCCAGTTGGTGATAAGCATGTACCTCTGCTATGTTTGCGAACAGAGCTGGCGGACCTTGTGATCGACGAACAAGAAGTCGAACGATCTGCGTACCTCGAGGATCGTCAGCTGCTCTACCTCCAGTGCGCCATGGAGGAGAACTGCCTCTCCACATCGGCGTACGCGCTCAAGAGCGACCCCGGTAAGCTCCGCTCATGCTACCATTTAGCTTGCCATTTCGTTCACTTGCTTATGAACAGTGGTTCCAACTATTAAAGAAACACCAAACACCTATAAAATAGTTTTAAGTGCCTGTACGTCACAAAATAATTTTCTCTTAAACGTTTTTAGCCGAATATTTACGTTGCAGATTTTAAGTTAAAGGCCGACCTACACAAAATCGTCTTCTGCCGGGAAGAAACCTAGTTCTCAATTTTGCTCTCTGTCCATTCCCTCTCGCACTCTTCTCTTCTCCTCTTTCCACAAGAGAAGATCTCTGAGCTACTCGCCACAGAAAGGAGGAGGGTCTCCCTCTTTATTGAATAGAAAGAAGGAAATGGGGAGAGTTTTTCCCCTTTCTGGTAGGTCGTCGATTCCAAAGCACGAATGCAAAGCGTGCTTCTAATTTGAAACATAAATTATTGTAAAAAATTTTGCGGGTGCTTTTTTTACCCCTTTTCACTCCCCCCCCCCCCCCCCCCCCTCTGCCTCCCGCCTCCCGCAAAAAAGTCGATCATGCCGTTTAACACCTAAGACTGTGGTGAATAAAATAAGGGAACGTCTTAAACTCAGCTAACTGGTTTATTTCTCAAGCAACCTACATATACCCACACAGTCACTCTCACCCACCTTCTACAGAGAGATCTTCTTTCGTGAAAGCATTTTCAAACACAATGACAATACAGATTCACAAGAGACCAAGCGGTCAAACCCACAATACCATCATTATCAACCACCTTCTACGCAGAGATCATTTTTAAATACAAAGAACATATACAAAAGAACACATGGTCAAGCCTACAATACAACGCCCTTTTTATGTGGAAACTCAATTTGCCCATTCTGTGAAGTCAGTGGCTAAGGAGGCCACAGATTCATGAACACGAATTAGTCAAATATTCATTCTGAAGAGTAATATCTCATCGTTCCAGATCAAGTTTGGAAAGCTTAGCAAGAATTTAATTCGCGCACTGCATAATGCTCTGCATCTAAGGTCGCTCTGTAAACAGGTGCCAACAATGTGCTGCGTCATAAATACACAAATGTCTTCTGGTGCAGCAAAAAAAAAAGTCTCGATTGTTTTATTTATTAATTTATTTTTTTTCCAACCGCGCTCACAAACAATAAAAGGCTGTTGAGTTATGGCTTCCCGCTTTAATTTCTTTTGGGCTAAACTCTTTTATGACAAAAATAAGAACACCTGGCTAAAAATCATTTGTACATCTTCTCTTGACAACTTATTTCTTTTTCCAATTATGCGCGGAAATATATTTCGTTGCAAATTAAAATGTAATATTTTAAACTGAATTGTTATTCTCATTAGCCTGTCGGCAATCCCCACACAACTCTGAAAATATTACCTGTAATTTTTCTCGCGTCATGTTGGGACTCAACTGCGCCGTGCCTTTCCATTTTTAAGAGCAGAGCTGTTAAGAACTAGTCCCCTCAGGATCGTGTCCGCCAGCGAAGAAATGTTGACACAACACTCTGGACAGCTACCGCCATCTATGAGCGACGCGGCAACCAGACAACGGGATTGCCGGTTGTCTGGTTGTCGCCGTCTTTCATAAATGGCGGTAGCTGTCCAGAGTGTTGTGTTCGCTGCTTGCCTAGCTGCCGCCGTCACTCATAGATGGCGGCAACCTTTCCAGCCTTTCTACTCTGGATCGCCGACTTGCGGTTGGCCATTACTTCATTCCCACCATAATACAGCTTCGCTGGTCTTCCTTCTTCACCAGAGTGGAAAGGCTGAAAGTTTTTTCTTAGCACCTCTCGTTCAACTGGGAGTTTACGAACCACCCCAGAAACTTGAGGTCCTTTTGTTTCAGGCTGGCTGTACGAGAGTCGAAGGCTCCTGCGGTTCACGGCACGGGTGGCCAACGTCGGAAGTACAACGTTCAAGCCGTTCCTGCCCAAGCACGCCTGGCTATGGCACTCCTGCCACATGTGGGTCCTTTGCGGCAGACATATACGCGCGCACATGTTACGGAACGTTAATGATGCGCACTGGATCGATATTACAATTTATCGGCAAATTGGCATCATCTAGGTAGATCAACTCAACTTTCTGGCGTCACGCCACTGCGGTGGCGCTGCTGTCGGCAGTGCGCATGCGCAAATGATTTGCCTGAGGCGAATTTGGTGTCCGCGCACGCGCAATGCCCACACCCGTTGTTGGCAAACGCGGGATTGTTTATAAACAGTGTGTTGGTGAGTAAAACACCCCCCTGTGCGGTTGAACGACTGTGAGCGTTCTATAGACGATTGTAAGTGGGGCTACAGGCCGCCACCGTGTGTCTGTTCGTGCGGACGAGGCTGTGCAAATGCATGCTTGCCAAAGCTACGCTCACCCGCACACTTCACGTGCTTGCACACATGGGGCACCAGTCGCGGCGCCAGGCTTGCAATTCTCTATACAAACCTGTTCGGTTTTGATTAAACCGCATGGGTTTTTAGAAGTTTAGGAAGCTACTTGAAATGGCAAGATTCCACTCGGATTCCTTGCTCAATTACAAGCGCGCGTCCAAAAAGGCTAAGGACCTCTATAAACATCAGAGTCTGATTTGGCCATATTATGGTGGGCTAGAAAAGGAAGTGTGGGTAAGAGATATCCTGCGATTCAACGTATGGGGCTCTATGCCAGCTCGGCTTCCAGGGTGGAGACACCCCTTGATTAACGCGAAGCGGTCGATCTGCCCCGGCGGGGCAACATCGGGTCCTGCTGCTTTGCACTGTGAGGATCTATCTTGTGTGAAAAAAGGTGTTTTTAGGCTAATTTGCGGAGTACTGAGCCAGGATAATGCCGGCGAGAGTACAAAAAGACTGACCCAATGCGGCGGGGTGTCTCCACCCTACTGCCCGCAAAGCGTCATCTATGGGGAGGGGGTCAACAGGGTAGCAACGCCCCTGGCACTTCTAGAGTTAGAAGAGATAGGTGCAGCAGGTTGGCAGCAGACGAAGACACTTCCTACTCCGAGCGGGACTGTGTGTGGGCGAGAGTACAAAAATTTAGAGTCATTAGAGTAACTTGGAATCGTGGATGCAGCGCGGGGAGCAGTTGTGGATATGCTGTCCGCTTTTAGGTGATAACACGATGACATGACACTGGGCCATGACGCGTCGTCAACACTTGCAGGCACTACCACTCCATGGAGGTGTTCGCCCACTTCGACGTGCTGGACCTGGAAGGCCGCAAGGTGGCCGAGGGCCACAAAGCCAGCTTCTGCCTGGAGGACAACGTCTGCCAGCCGGGCATCGAGAAGACCTACTCGTGCGCCAACTACGGCGACCAGGGGATCTCCATCGGGTGCACGGACACGTACGCCCATAACATCGACTGCCAGTGGGTCGACATGAGCGACGTCGCGCACGGACAGTACATCTTCAAGGTAACCTGACATTTACTACGCAGCGCAGTTAGCGCTGCCCGCCGGTTAAAGGATACTTGTTTCATAGTTTCCCCACTATGCGCAAGATCGTCGAAAATCAATTCTATCATTGGTATTTCGAACTAATTCCCCTGTTTTGCTATCTCTTAAAGGGGAACTCCGGCGATTTTTTGAGCAACCCCAACTAACTATATTTTCGAAATCACTGTCATTTACTCTTTCCGGTATGCTATTTAGTATCGCGAAATTCAGAATAGTTATTATGAAATCGGCAAATGAAAATGACGCCAAAACGAAGATTCGAATATACCCGCGCTTTTCATTGCCGTTACGTCACGGGTGGGCTGGCTTGCGGTTCGAGCGGGCAGTCTAAAAATTAACAATGCCGAGAATTTGTATCGTGCTGCTGCGCGGGAGCTGGAGCGACTTTCCAATGCATTCATTTGACACCATAAAACTGTTTGTAATCAGTTGGGAACAAAGTCTACAACCCAAAGAGTGAACCCCTGCCCACCCATGACGTCACTTTTTCAATGTTGCCAGTAGAGCTTTTCACTTTGAAAAACACGATGAGGACCAAAATTGTAAATTCTGTAACTTCGCGAAACAAAGTTATTTTCTCCAAATATTTGGGTCGCTAGTTCAGCGATGTTTGTTGGTGTTTTCAGCAAGTTTTTAGGCAAATCGGAGACCATGAAGAAAACGGCGGAGTACCCCTTAATACTGCGCCGAATTGTTTTAGCTACCCCAACTAACTATATTTTCAGAATCACCGGTATTTACCTTTTCCGACGTACTATTCAGTATCGCGAAATTCAAAATAGTTATTGAGAAATCGGCAAGTGAAAATGATGACAAAACCAACATTCAAATGTACGTACCTGCGCGTTTCAGTGCCGTGACGTTAGGGAAGGCAGGTTTGTGGGTCGACCGGGCAGTCTAAAAATAGACTATGTCGCGAATTTATATCGTGCTGCTGCTCGGGTGCTGGATCGAACTAAGATATTATTAGTTTGAAACCATAAAACTACTTGTTCTCAGTTGGAAACAGAGTGTACAGTCCAAAGAGTGAACCCCTGCCTTCCGTTGACGTCGCTTTTTGATTGTTGCCCACAGGGACTTTCGCTTTGAAAACAGGGTGACGACCAAAATTTTAAAATCAATTACATCGCAAAAAAAATTATGTTGGCCCAATGTTAAAGTTACTTGAAGTTATTGAATATTAAAATTACGCCGGCCGCTAGAGTTCGTGGAGGCGACTCCCTACTGGCAACAATTTAAAAAGGCTCGAAGTACACCTAAGCACTTCTTATGAGTTGTGAATGCGAAAGCATGACTGTCGTTCTTGCGCGCGTTCTCGTGAAGTGGCCGCACTCCGGAGTATGCTCGAGCGGGCTCTCTCTGGGAGGCCCTGCCAGCCAAACGCTTCCTTTTCCCGCCGCGCCCTGGCGTGGCTTTATCTGGCGCGTGCACGTAGTGCCAAGAGGTGGCTCTCCTTGAAACTGACGCGCCTCGACCAATGGGAGCATCGTTCCTTGAAACAATGACACGCTCCAGTCAATGGGAGCCTTATCCATCAGAATTCAGCTTTACTTGGAGAGGGGAATTTATTTGCCGTTTGGCTCGGCTTTTTGCGCGGCTTCAAAGCTGGGAGCCTTCAGACCGCGGCTTCACTTAGCTTTATTGGGAGAGGGGAGTTTAGCTGCCGTTTGGCTTCAAAGCTGATGACGTCGGCTCGCTCCATGGGACAGCTAATGCTTTCGCATTAAAATTCTTACTCTTCCCTACCTGTGTACGTCACCGGCAGGAAGGCGGACGAGCGACCCGAAAAGCTCCCCGGGAAGCCGCGACGCGGCTTTCCGGGTTGCCGGCGATCAAGCTAATTTTCTCTTACCTTTAGAGGGATCATGAAACGATATCGGGTTGGAATGTTCAAGACTTTGCAGAGGCGTACTGGTTCTCGTCTGGCTCAAGTATACTCGCACAGACCGCCACTGATTCTGAAGCTTCTTTGTCGCAGTGAAATTGCGAGGATAAAAGGGGACTATTTCTTTCAGTCTTGCATTCGCAAAGCTTGATGACGTAATTGTGGGATCGAAACCACCCGCCTGACGAAAGTCTAGCGCTGCTTATGAATTGGGTACGAGAACTGCGTGAGCACTCCCCTTCGGCTCGTAACAATCAATGCCTAGGCGGACAATCGGGTAGGGGCTCGCGTCCAACCACTGCGATGATAAGAATAGCCGAGCTCTAACAATTCCTGGAGCTCAGCACACGTGTTCTACTTTACCAACCCCAGTGCGTGGCTATGATTAACGTTGGCGGCCACTTGTCCTGGCTCCGAGCTGAGGGTATGAACGATGTTCATATTTCTCGAATATATTTGGCGACTGCCCATTGCCTAGAAGAAAAAACGAAGGCAAGTTTCTTCAGTTAATAACGTTCAGTTCAGTTAATAACGTTCAGTTAATTATTATTCAGTTAATAATGTTAGGGAGTGCTTCTAAGTGGTATTTAGCGAAAGTGGAAAAATTGTTTCATGGCTACTTTAAGGTTGAATTGAAAGCTCCTTTGCATTGGGTTGCAATTTGTGCTCCGTAGCAGATTGTACAAACAGTGCCAGAAAAGGCTTATTTTTTACCATTGTTTTTGTGAGAAAAAGAAATGCGCTCCTTGGCACTAGTGGAGGCGAGCAACATCAAGGTGATTTTGGCAAGCTGTGTGCCGAGAGAACTTGTATCACACGAAACATTCTCGCCTGTGATCGGAATACTTTACAGCCGTCTGCTGAGGGTTGAGCACCTTTCTGCAGTCGGAACAGCTTCAACGGTGCCAATCGCACACTCAAGCCGGCATTGTACCACTGCGACCTGCGTCCGAAGAGGTGCGCGAATAATATTGAGAAAACTATAGTGGACATTCTAGCACTAGGCAACATTTGGCGCAGTCACATTTCTTGTTCACAATTGCTTCAGTGTTTTTTTGTTTTTCTTTTCTCTTCACTATCACTTTGGTAGGGTGGTTGAACAGAGGATGCCGTCGCATCTAGCTCGCGGGCTACTCTTGAGGTTCCCAAAACGCGGCCGAACTAATCGTCTAAACAAAGTTCATGTCTGTTAGACATGACTTTCAGCACACTCCTATTCGTGTCTGGTATAACAGAGTTTTAGAAAGCCGGTGTCGAGCTTCGTTAAAATATATAATAGAGACGTTGCCTGGAATATTTGTCAAACGATTGGCGTGCAATTGTCTCTTGCAGAGGAGGGGATGGAAAGGTCTTTATTTTATTCAGTCACAGAAAGTATTAAATAGGGTTTAAAAGTGTGGGTTAATACGCGCCCCAGTGATACGTCATTCGCCAAAACGTCGATTCGCTCAAAAGACCGCTGTTTGCTAAAACGTTATTCGCTAAAACGTCATTTGCTCATGTGATATGGACTCCTTATGATGGAAGGAGAACGGATTAACGACAGCGATTTCACGAAACTAGAAAGCCGCGGCTTGAGCGTACCGAGTTACAAAAACGGTTTTCTCAAAATCCCATTTGTTTTCATGTTTTTTTCCCCCATAGTTCAGCACAACGTGAAGTTTCGTATCAGTTGCGGAGCTCGCACTCTGCGTCCTGGCCAAAAAAAGTTTTGGGTCGAACCCTACAACCGATGTTAGCGCTTCGAGTGGCTGGCTGAACACTAAGAGCGACGCTGGCTCTACCCGGCTCCGTCACCTCCTCATCTAAACCATTGCATGTTCCGGTTCTTTACGTTGGTACGGACCGCGTCATGCAGAGGCGGGCCGTGGCTGCTTGCGCGCGATATCTCGCAAGCGCGGCAAGCAGATAAGGCGCGCAGACCACTCCGTGCTGACACTGAAAGCGCCGTCACTACGGAGTGCTCGACGGTCCGGATGTTTCTCTTCACATCGATTGAAAATCTAAAGCTCGTGAAGTATAGTTCAGTAAGCCAATCTTCATGAAATCGAACAGATTGGTGGTTATGCCGACGTATTGTGTACCAGGGTTTACGAGCTCTTACAAGAGCAATAAAAAAAAAATCCAGCACTTTTTTAAGCCAGCGGCAGACGTCGAAACAAACAGACTGTGAAGAATGTTTAACTGAGTTGTCCTGAAGTGAGAACTTTCCCTTGGAGTGAATTTTTACTACTCACAAGCTACACTCCAACTGCCTTCAAGCATCAGACACAGAACCTGTTCAAGACTCTTGCGCAGACAGAAAAGGTTCTAGTGCCTGTTGTCGACGATATGCCCTTTGCAGTCGGCTTGTTTTGGCAAGTCCTAGACGAGATGCGGTGCTCCATGGTAAGCTCCCTCGGCTGTAGAAGGCACTCAATAATATTTTCAGCAAGAATTAAAAAATTCTTCGTCATCTGTAAAATGTTCTTTTTCGCTAAAAAAAAAAAAAAAAAAAAAAAACTAGAGTTGTTGGTTCTCTTCAAGGTAAAGCGGCAGCGGATGCAGACGAGGTTGATATGAGCGGGTTCATGGGCCTGTTGCTTTACCTAAACTTTTCCCACTTGTTGAGGAGCTGTTCGTTTGTAGTGCGTGCAAAATGAAGATGTGTTTGAGCTTTCGTTAAACTATATTTTACAATAAATTCCTGAAAATCTGAATGCGTCGCCCTGATAACAGAAAGGGAGAATAATCAAATACGGGCCAGCGCTCGCTTGGATTTCACACGTAATACGGACTGTTTCGAAAGATGTACGCTTAAACTGCATTTTAGCTGCATTTGTGTAAACACACAGCGAGACACTGCATTTGCGAACAAAACTTCTACAGATTGCGTTGTGTTTTGGCATAAAACTCGGGCTGTAAAGCTTGTCAGTAAAAGTTTACTGTCCAAGTTTGTGTCCTTAGTGAACGTTTTTTCACAGCACCGGTAATATGAAGGATAGCTACTGAACTTGCGGAAGAAGCACACGAACAACCGGTAACCGCTCGTTCGCGCTAATTGCACTTTCTTCGCATGAAACGAAAACTCGCACTGCAGAACACAGGGGTCCTGGTTTTGATCCTCACCCCTGACCATTTCGATCTGAACCATCGTGACGGCACGCGCTCGTGTAATCGCTACTGAGTGCTGCAAGTTAAAGACACCAGGCGAGCGGTCGTACCAACGTTGGGTCGCACTGCACTGGCTCATTTTCTCAACCACAGCGAAGACATCAGGCGACCTTTCGAGGCCGACAATTACTTTGCGCTGTCTAGCCCTCCTCAACACAGTATTTATTTGTACTTTTGTTTTCACGCCTTCCCACAACAGGTTAGTAAATAACGCGGAATGATAGACATTTATTTGGAAATGCGAGTATAGTATAGGAATAGACCTTTTCGGTTTCTTACGGAGTTGTACAGGCGGCTGCACTTGCGCGCAAAACGGGACTTTAGAAGTGCATTATATTCCTGGCTAATTGAGAGCACCGTGCATTTGCCATCACAGACGCACTTGAGTTGCAGATATCAGGGCTCTACAACGCTATCATAGATGAACGCACGATTTGGACACGCCTGCTGCGTTCGTCTGGAGCAAGTATTCTCACTGATTGAACGTCGTCCGTACACTGATGCAGATCTCCTGTTTAATTTGTGCGCTGGCCTTCCATAAGCGAGGGAAATTCCAAATCTACAACTTTTCCTGTCTGCGCCCGTGCACGCGCGGGTCAAAATCGCAACTGCTATGCAGTCCTAGAACATTCATCGGGATGAAACGCGGAGCTGACAAAACCAGATAGACCTCTGAGAAAATCGCCTTCTGCGCGCTGCCATCTTTGTCTGCAGGGCTGTGCAACGCCTTCCGAGCATGCGCTGTTGCTCTGCTGTGCGGTATATCGGACTCAGCGCATGCGTCCACAGCTCAGGGTCTCAGCATTCTTCGCCGGGCGATAAGAAATGCAAAGGTCTATAGCCACGTGTGTCGCACGCGTTGCCTCTTCTGGCTGGCGCCAGAAATACTTCGGCGCGGGCGCAAAGCGTTGGCGAGCTAGGAAACTCGGCAACTGATAGCTTCTTCGATCAACTCGCACCGGAATTGCCCTGAAACCAGGACAGCGCACAGCGCTCCTTGTTGGTGCGGCGCGAACTCTGTACAACATTGAGGACAAACCTCGTTGCGTCGGTGGACCGCGGCGAACGCCACTATGCGTCACCTGGCGTTTTTTCTTCTTTTTTTTACATTTGTTTGCGCGTGGTGCCCGTCTGCTGTCAATTTTGTCTAGTTTTTGACTCGCGGATTTAGCGGCCCCACACAAATCGACACCGCGGACGGGATTGTCGATGGGGCCACGAAGCGGGTGACGATTCCACGGGCATAGTTTTCCGATCATTGTTGCTTTAAGAAAGAGTACCACCAGATGATCAGACTTTGGAGGTACTCCGTTAGATGCAACGGAGTACTTGTAATCTATTACTTTTTCAAGTGATTTTGTAATGCCCACGTTACTTTTTTGCGGCAGTAATGTGTAATGTAATTTGTTACAAAATATTGTAAAAGATTACTTTAATTATTCGTTACTTCTTAAAAATATGAAGATAATACAGGAACTGGAGCAATATAAGCAGGCAATTCAGCAGCAAACTTTTCATAGCTCTTTTTTTTTTCTGCATTTTTGGTTGCCAATGCACGGTTCTGACTAAAACATGGGTGTGAGCATATTCCAGCTAAAAGAACTTTGAAGTGTTTTACCATGCACCCGCCCAACCAAAGCCCAACAACGAACGCTCGCGCCCATGCATTTTTCAGTACTGCTTGCAGTTATCCACAAGCTGACAGTGCGTTAAAGCCAGAGGCATGAGACCGCAGCTTTGAGACGTTGTGCCCACGCTTGAAAGGCCTATTTCAAAAGGGAGCTTTCGATGATCGGACCTCCGAATCCCCTAGCGGAGAAGATTCTGCTACTGAGTATGCTCACCGCTAGCTTTGTCTGCAGAATTTTTAGGGATCATTTTTGATCGCCGTGCGGATGATAGGTGTGGTTGCAGCTTTCGCTGCCTAGTACAGGTGAACGGAGTGCACCCACATTCTTTCTCTTAAATACAATGTTTTTTTACGTTTACAAGGATTCATAATACGGGCGTATGAGAATCCGAAAGTAGGGTACAAGAACATTTTTGAAAACGTCAAAAATGTTTCTATTGTTTTCTTGATAAGTGTGCGGGAAAAGTAATGTGAAAGTAATCTCTTATGTAACGAGCATAGCAACCCGTTACTTTCCAGCAAAAGTAATTAGTAACTGTAGTCCATTGTATCTGAGGCTCGGTAATATGTAAATGTAAACCATTACATTTCTTTAAGTAACGGGCACAAGTATGCAGATAATAGCCGTACCTCGGTGTCATCGAAACGCCTCACAACGCTTTTTACGAATTTCATACCTTTCGGGCGCTCCTTGCCACCGCAGCAATCACCGGTAATCGCGGCGATGATAAGAGGCTCGTCGTCCTCACTGTCAAAAGAGCTGGGAGTGTCGCGGCGAGGCGTGTTCGGTTTCGCAAGGTCGCCATCTCGATGCACTGCGCGTGCGTTATTCCCGAGATCTCCTCGATTCCCGCTCCTGGTCGCCATGCCTGATGGGACTGCACCCCGGCGCACTGTCGATTTTCTAGGTACGCGTTGGGGCAACGAAAAGTCGCAGTTGATCAAGCACGTCCGGTGCACACTGGTACACTTTGGTGAAATGTCGCGCTCCGTTCATCGAGGACGTCCGGTGCGCACCGGTGCATTTGATCGAAAACGACGGGGCGCCGCCCCTGGGCGCATACCGGTACGGATGAACGAGGATGATGATGATAATAATAATAATAATAATAATAATAATAATAATAATAATAATAATAATATTAATAATAATAATAATAATAATAATAAATCTTTCTATTTCTATTGATTGTGATGGTAGGACCTGAGAAAAAAAGCTGCAATATGCAGCTTGACTGGTCCTCGGGCCCCTACAATGGTCAACAGCAACGGAATGGTAATAAAAAATAAAAAAAATAAAAAAGTATACACGCAAAAAACAATTGAAAGACACATAGCTATGCACTTGCCTGTTTTTGAATCAAATAGAGAAACAGACAAAGCAACACTTAAAATTTAAAAAAACTATGGGCTTTGGCCTATTAATGGAGCAAAATAAAACAGAAAACAGAAATCAGTACAAATCAGGAGAAAAAATACAAACGCAATTCTTTAGAAGTTATAGAGTCAAAATCAACATCATTAACATAAAATTATTTAGCAAGTGTGATAGGGCAAATTTAAGCATTTGGGGACCATAGTTCGTTCGCTGAGTGACCATCTTCCACTTCTCCGGAGTCCGCACCGCGAGTGGGGTATGCTAGTGACTTTTCCTGCAAACCTGCAAGGTTTTCTAAAAAAACATGAGCCCCTTATTTTTTTCCTCCTCAAACTAGCACATAGTCTATAATCGTATAACTTGTAAATAGTAATTATTTTAAAATTTCTAAATATTTCAGAAGTGTGATCATCATGAGGGACATTACATATGCTCCTTAATATATTTTTTGTAACAAAAACGTTTTTTTCATATTGGTTAGTGTCGAAGAACCCCATACTAGATGGCAGTATGTTAAGTGAGAGTAAAATAGAGAGTTGTAAATTAACAATTTAACATTCGTGGGCAACAAAGAACGGTTTCGATTTGGAATCCCAATTACTCGGCATAACTTTGGAATAAGATAATTTATATGACAATCCCAGGACATGTTCTCATTAAAAAATACGCCAAGATTTTTGAAGGAACCAACTATTTCAATTGGACAAGAATTTAGACTCAGTGATCTAGATAAAACCACAGACTTGTTTTTTGGACGAAAAATTACTGCTTTTGTTTTATTAATGTATACCTTTAAAGAGTTGCAATCGCTCGAGGATTTTAGCTTTGATAAAGTGTGGTTGGCCATATCTATTAAGTCATCACCTGTTTCGGAAGAAAAAAAAATGCTATTTTCATCCGCGCAGTTAACAAATTTTGCTTCCTTGTTAACGTTAACAATGTCGTTTACGTATCAGTTAAAAAGAAGGGGCTCTAAAATACTTCCTTTCGGAACACCTGAGGTGATGGGTTTTACCGTGGATAAATAACTGGCGGTGGATGAGTAAGCGGAACACCTGAGCTGATGGGTTTTACCGTGAACAAGCGTCATAATACACCAATCTATATCGTATCTGGATACGCGAAGTGGTTCTAGTGACGTCGGTTCAGCACGTGGGCCAAGGTCATGCTTTGTGCAAATGGAGATTATTATCAACTTCCGATAGCACGAACGCGAGTCCGACCCAGTGTGAGGGTTGCTATTGCAACAGCTGCGTCGGCTCCACAGTTGTACACGTTTCTGAAAAAGAGGAAAGAAAGCTCGTTCCTCGTTCCTTCTGATTTTTGGAACGCGCTCCCGTTACAAGGTCCAATTGTGAGAAAGGAACTCGTTCTCGTTCCAGTTTAAAAATTGGAACGTATCGTTGCATACACATTAATTTTGTATTTTGCTAATTATCGTATTTAGTTGTAGACCGAAGTTTTATATGTATATATATATTATATCCCATCAAATGGCGACATATGAATTTGAATGCCGTGATGGAAGGACACCAGGAGAAGGAAACAACCGGAAGCTAGGTTCCATTTGTTGATATATTCACTTTTAAAAATCTCAGCGGTTTACCATATTAACGTTCGTGGTGGGCGATTCAGACGAGCCAATGCAATGTAATCCGGAAAGGAGAAGCAGGGTTAATTTTATTACTCTTTATTAAAGGGTTATCCAACATTGCACGAGCATCTTACAACAACCTCACACGTTTCAAGCTAACCAAGTACCTTGTATGATATTAACAACAGTTGCTTCTCGGTGTTACTGTCCGCAAGACGAGCAAGTGTAGAAGAGGGTAGGGCTTTTGGATGGTCAGTCTTGAAAACTACAAGTCCTTCGTGAAGGTTGCATTCGTTGTTCAGTTTGAAGGTAGAGGAGGAGGGGGCAGAGAATAAATTTAATTTTTTTTATCTTTTGTGACCAATTTTCGAGCTACAAGGGTGCGTTCGATGTCTGGTGACCTGGTCTTTTGTTGTAACTATGGGTGTCTTTGTGGAAGTTCAGTGATGGCTGCAGTCGGCCTTAGATTTCTGGGTGTATATAAGTATTCGCGGAAGCAGAAAAGGTCACTCTTTTTGTGTCTTTGCCTTCGACTAAAAGTTTTGTTTTTTGTGCTGCAGTCTCCGGCACGGAAAAAAAGAATAAATGTCTTCCAGCTCACCTGCACCCGACAGCTACCAATCGAGGACTTCAGAAAATAAACCTTAAAATAGCTAACAAAAAAAGTTAACAAGATCCTGCTCTTCGCAAAAAAAAAAAAAAAAAATAATACTAGTTTTATACTTTTTCGTGTTTCCTCCTTAGAGATAAAATAAAAATTACACCGCAAGTGATATGAATGAGTTTCTTTCGACGAGCGGCATATATGTGGTTCTTTCCACGAGTGATATGGATGTCCGTATCCAAGGGCATCGACCTACTCTGACAAGCAGAGCACAGAAAAGTGGGGAAATAAATTACAGGAAGATTCATTGGTGGATTCTTAAGGAATCTGTTAGCATGACCCTTAGGAAACGCCGCACAAGTCCCCCTTTGGGAAACGCTAACACTCGCCCCGTAATGAGGACAAAAAGAGGCCGCAACAAATAGACGAAGAAAGGTGAAGGTTTCAGCATTAGCGATTCCCAAAAGGAGACGTGTGTGGCGTTTCACAAGGCTCATGTTAACGCATTCCCTAAGAATTCACCATTGGACCCTCCTATAATCTTTTTATTTATAAATTGACCGTGACGGTAACAGCGTTTTTTAGACGACAGCGTTTTTCGGCACTAAAACAAAAGGTGTGCTCGTTTTTTTTTTTTTTTTTTTTTTCTAAAGTAGGACTTTTTGCATAATAAAAAGGGGCAAAATTTTGAAGGTATGGGGAATGAGTGCAATAAGTAATGACTTGGCGCGTGCTGTCGGCATCGGGTGCTACTAAGGGTGGCATCACCCTGAACAGAAGGACATTGAGGCACCCTAGGCCACACCGAAAAGTCACACGTCCTTGGTAAAGCCCCTTGATGTGTTTGTTTGTCTTGCAAGCGGCATCAAATCATCGTATATACCATTGCACGAGCCCGTGCCTCGTGCGACACTTGAAAACAAACGGTGGCGCAATGAGCGGCTATGTTCGCTAACAGTGGTCTGGCGTTCGCCACCAGAGGTATGGCGTTCGCCAACAGTTGTTGTCGGTACTTTTCAGAAACGCCAAGCGTAAATTTTATCTAGGAACTTTAGCTCACAGCGCTGGTTTGGCTTCCCTGGCTTCTATCAGCCGCGTCACATCTCGGCAATTTTATGGCCCACCTTATGCTTGCAAAAAAACAAAAACAAAAAATGCGCTATGGAGTATTTCAACCTGAGAGCTCAGGCCATGTTTCCATTAATTATTTATCTCTGTAGAAATGCCATGTTTTCACATTCAGTACGTGTGTCAACCAAGGTGGGCGTTGATGATCCCGGGACAACCGTGAACGTGGTCATCCAACCCAGTTTTTTTTATTCTACGTCGTCGTGCAGCTCAAAAGGCAAGAGGACGCAAGTTTCGCCAATTTAGCACTAGATACATGGCTTGCACGCAACGTCCTTGCACCATGCCGGTAATGCGCATTCTATTTCTTAAAAAAAAAAAAGAGATAGTACACGGTTTACGCTACAAAATATGCATGCTCAGCCGAAAGGCCACCACGATGACAGCTGGTGTGACGTCAGTGCAGGCCATAAAATCATTGCGGTCGTGCCTTCGCCTTCGCTTGCACTTATGGTGAGATAGAGCATTGAGTACAGAGACGCTTTAGACACACGTCAGATTACAGCCACCATTGCTGACTCTCTTGTCTTACCGAGATACGGAGACCCTGAAACGGGCGTTGACGAGCCCTCACAAAGGTCAATGCTGCGAAGAAGGACACGGTATAATCTAAAATGTCAATAACCTGAACTGCTATGGTAATGATGAAGTGAAGTAGCAGGAATAAGACAAAACAAAAGCGGAAGGCATATCGTATCGCGGCGGCCATGCAATATTATCATACACAGTTGCCGAGAGAAGCAAAAGTCCCTATAATCAGCAACCACTAATACAAATGGGCAACTGAATAGCCGATATGTATCATGCAGACGCTACAAGACATTAGAGTCAATCCACCACTTAGGGGCAATGACTGTCCGGGTTGGCTTTGGGAATCACGGAGTTCAGGTCACGTGGTGCTGGATTGAATGTGATAGTTACTCTGGAATAGCTCGCGGCATCGGCCGAGGTCTAAAGCCCGGTTCAGACAGTTGCGTTTGACTGCGTTTGACTGCGTTGCGGCAGCGAGAACCCAGGATATCCCTGCTGCTTATATCGCATGCCAAGATGATTCCTTGAATTGGATTCCACGCTTCATACGAAGTACAGACGTGCCGGTGACTCGCTTTCGGTTCTCGCCGCAACGCAGTCAAACGCACTCAAACGCAAGTGTCTGAACCGGCCTTAATACTCCTGAAAAAGAAAGGAAGGCGCACGGCAGCGCTAACAAAGCAATGCGCGTTGCCGTGGCATCACTACGTCCTACATATGCACCCTCTCAAAACCACTCTCTAGAGTCTAGACCTTTACTGAAAAAAAAAACATGTGCTACTTTATAATGGTCTATACAGGTCACCGGTATAACCGTATGTATATCATACCCATACATATGCAGGTTTTCGGTACACGGGTACGGGTCACCCGGTATCGGACACGGGTCAATAAAAATTAAGTGTACCTTTATTAGGTTTTTGGAAGAAGATGTAACGAATAACGTAACTACGTTACCCCTTCCTAGAAATATAAAGTTTTCGTAGACCGCGTTCCCCCTCCGATAAGCTCTCCGCAACGAAGAAACCGCTACTGCGACTGCGCGACGATGGACTTAGCTGTTGAGTTCCAGGTATCGTAGAGGGTTGCGGAGAGCGTTGCAACAAGGCGAAAACGATCTACGAGAATTCCCTAATAAGTAACGCAAGTACCTTACCCGTTACTGTTTTCAAAAAGTAACGAGTATGTTATTATATTACAAGAAAAGTAACGCGCTACCGGTAACGACGTTACATGTAACACGTTACCGCCAACGCTGGTTGCAACACATACAAAAAAGCGGAGACTAAAAACGCAAGGTGTGAAGCATTCTTCGCATTTGATTGGATCAGTTGGCGGCACCGTTGTTGGCGGTAACAGAAGGAGAGACACAAAAAAAGGAAAGACGTTTACAACACCCTGTAACGCCGAATTAGAGAGCAGCGCTTGAGGAGGAGCAGGGAAGGGTAATGAGGGGAGGACATCCCCTCCTACCTCCTCCTCACCTCCTCATCCTCCCTGCTACTCCTACTCCCCTCCCCCTCCTCCTCCTCCTTCACCTCCCCCTCTTCCCCTCATCCTACAACTTTCTCCCCCTCCTCCTCCCTTCTCTCCTCCTCCTCCCATCTTTCCTTCTCCTCTTCCCCCTCGTCCTCCCCTCCTCCTCCCTCCTCCTTTTTCCTTTTCCCAACCCCCCTCCCCCTCGTCCTCCCCGCGAGTTGCATCATGGCAAATGTCCCATAATGTACTGCTCGGGACCCTCGTGACGTCACGAGTCCGGCGCTTTGCATTATGGGACATTTCCCATAATGCACCGCGCGCTTACGCCGATGGCGACGGCGACGCCGCTCAAGCCGGAAACGGGCGCCTAAGAGCTACGCTCTAAAAAAAGATCACGAGAGGCTTGACTGACCCCATTGACTCGTAGCGTTGGTAGTGCTTGGATTTAGGTGAACATAAGGTATTGCACCGCGCTATCTGAGAACGGAGCCTCATGCCTCGATGCGCATCGGCGCATATCCCGCGCAGGTGTCCATCAACCCGGAGTACAAGATGGCCGAGATAAGCTACGACAACAACGCGGCCCTCTGCGACCTCACCTACACCCAGACCTTCGCTGCCGTCACCAATTGCACCCTGGTTCGGCCGTGAAATAGAGGACCCGTGCTTGTGCGGCGCCCAATTTCTCAACGGAGCACAGCCAAAAAAAAAACTGAGACGAAGACAGTGTTGAAACGTTTACGTCCTCGCCCTATTAAGCTCAGAAACAAAGAACAGTGCTTGCCGACGTAACGAATACTCACACACCTTGGTAAGGGCTGTCTTTGTAGATAACCTGGCCTCCGTTAGTTTTGCTGTGCACGCGCTTTTTGCCGGGGACAAGTGACGGCTTTAATAATTCCCCTCTGTACGCTGCCATCTTTGTCTATACTGGGCTGGGGAACGCATTCTGGACATTTGATGTTCAGTTATTTGAATAATATAAGAGCGGCACGAAAGTCTTTAAGACGTCCCGCCTTCCGCGCAAGTTTTCCGCCTTTGATGGCACTTCAGTGTCTCTTGAGCTTCGAACTTGCACGCTCTGCCAAAGGATGACGGAAGGCAACGAGCCCGTTGCCAACTCGAAAGAAACGACCTGCGATTAAAGCTCTGTTTGCGGAATATGGGCGCCAGTAACTCGGCACTTTTCATCTGGCCTAAGTGATGACATAGCTTCCTCTCTACTCACAAAGCCTGGCAGTTCGACGACGGAGCCATAGAGTGCCCGGTCGCAGATTTGGAGCGCGAGGATATTGTAGCACAGAGCATCAAAGAGCCATTTCTCGGGGAACCTGGACGTCAGCGAACAGCTTTTGCAGCGGCGAGGACCCGAAACACACTTGTGAGCTCGGGAGGAGTGTGTTTCGGCGTCTCGCCGCAGCGGGGCGCCAGTCACGTGGCTCTCTTCTCATCCCTTGTCTGCCGCTCCACCTTTTCCATTTTGGCGGCCGCTTCTCGTGGCGATCTGCCAGGCTTTGTCAGTATATAGGAGGATATATGGTGATGAGTGCTGGAAATCTGTATAAGACCTGTCCCGCGGTTAATGTTATTTGTTATAAACCGCTTCTGAGGGTACCCTTAAATTTTCCCAAATACTTGGGCGACAAGAGAAGCCCCTTCAAACTGAGGTCCGCTTTTTTGTGAAGACAGCCCTTCGGCAATCTTTATGTTATTTTATTTTATGCGTGGGAGTTACCAGCTGTCACCAGAAGAGCACGTTGAGAACTAGTGGAACTCTCGAAGAATGTCCGTGTCGCCAGGTTTATCTAATGTCGGCGACCAGCGCTAGTTGGTTGTTCAAGTGTTTCCACGGCGGAAACTTTATGAATCTTATCAGGCTTATAAGCTACTAACACAGCAGATTCGTAAATTCTTTTTAGGGTGAAAGTCTGTAGACATTCGTACATGCAGGCTCCCAGAATGCTTCCAAGGTATCGCATTCCAAAGTGTACGCCGGAGGCCCAAATTAAAGCCTTGATATCTGTTGAGCTTCTTCTGTACTCATAGTCTCATACCACACAGATTATTTACTAGAATGTGTGACAGAATTATGATCATAGCGGTCGTCTTTATGTATGTCTTATAAATTTGTGGGAGGTTTAATGACCAGCTTTGCCGTGTTCGTGGATTTACCTGTATACGGGGTGGCTACCTAACGCTGTAAAACGGACCGGAAAAGTCACCTGCATGTAGAAATCTCAAACTTTCTTCAAATGTGCAATCAGGGGGTCGGTTTTACCTTGGGAAATTCCAAGGCGTAGTTATTTTTCTGTAAAACTTCAGACCGACGAACTTATCAAAGCCAACGGCGAACGTGTTTGCAGACGACGAGTTAACGAGGAATGTAACTTGTGGCGCCATCTCCCGAATGGCGCCACAAGTTTAATTCGTCGCTAACTTGGTCGTCTGCGAACACGTCCACCATTCACATTGGCAATCTTGTTGGTTGAATTTTTTTTTTTTTAAAGATAACTGGGTGTTTTTTGAAAAGTTTGGCCGACCACGTCCGAGGACCATTTTTAATTTTTTTGGGAAAAAAATATTTTGTTCACTCAAACGTCCATCAAAACACAACCGACGTTTGTTGTTGTTTTTTAGAAAAAAAGTCATTACGAAAATTAATTAAAAGCACATTCAAGCCTGATTCACATGCTGCGATTTTTCTTGCGATTTCGCAGTTGGAACGTCACCCGTGCGGGAAAAGAAAAGGCTGGGAGAGCCTGCGGTGCAGGACGTCGCAGCTTCGAATTCGGAAGCAATATCGCATCATTTGAATCGGGATTTAGTTTGAAGCGCTTTCTGCGGATTGCGCGAAGTTGGCATTTTGGGCATCTTCCCTAAAACAACTGCCGTGGCTATGGGTCTAGAAATATTTACTGGCAAATTAACTATATGGAGGATTCACCCAAGGCATTCACCACGGAGTATCGACCTTGTTTGGAAAGAAAAATATCATACGCGGCACATTGCGCAATAATGCTTAACTCTGATATGTTCCATTACGCGAAAAGGTGGCGTCCGCTGTGCCCGAAAGATGGCCATAAAAATACGTCATCAAGCACGCGCCGCTCAAGGTCAAAGCCGACGTGCCTCAAAAATAGAACATAAAGTAAAGCACAGCAACGCAGATGCTTCGTCACAGAAGCTGTGAAGCCGGCGGGGTCGCCGCGCCTGCGCAGTGGGGGAGTGTGATGTCACCGCCAGAGCGCCGTGTGCGAAAGGAAGGCGTGGCGCGCTGCTTTGGGCGCGGCAGTTGCGCTTCGAACTTCATCCGTGCTCGTTGTGTGCCTCACGCGATGGACTGTGAGGCGACCGCGTCTACATCTACGGCCTCGACATCGACAGCAGTGTCTACATCTACGGCGCGCACACCGAATAAAATACCGGCAGAAACAACTTTCTACGCGTAGAAACATCAATCTAAAAAATCTCACCCCCGAGACTATAACGCCTTTCGCATTTCTACAGGTAAGCAATCTTAACACTTTTTGGCGTGTTTCTTTTTTCTTTTTTAAGTGCTAGGATTTCGAAATTTTGCCAGCATTTGCCCCTATATTGTTGCTCTTTGAGCTGAATATTGTTGTCCTGGTAAGTGGTATAACTTTAAGTAAAAAAAAAAACTCTCAAATGATGTCAATTTACTAAATGCAGATTGATTTGAAGATCAATTACAAAAGTGCCATCTTCGATTTTTTTGCACTCTTCCAATTTACGCCCAATGATATGTACGAACAAAATCTGCAAAAATATGTTGCATTATTATTTTTGGTCTTTCAAGTTCTAAGGCGAGAAATATGGTCAAATTGGGCTACCGCAGTGCTGTGAGATGGAGCCACGTGTACATATCCATACTTGACACGGTCAATATTTTTACAGCGTAAAACCGCTCGGGGCGGTCAGAAAGAAACAAATGGACGGCACAGAGGAGGACGGCTGGTTTGAAGTGAGAATTGTAGGTGCGTTATTGCACTACAGTCGCAAAAAAATGCACATGGGCCGGAACAATCGAGATGCGCTATCATGTGACATGCTTCCTCTGCGTACGTCATGTAAAGAAAGTTGTGGCTTGCTAGCCGACCGCATGTGTCAATCAAACGCAATCAAGTCAAACTCCTGACCCGAGGAATCTCTGTTGCGTGCAGGGGATATCGACACTATCCGAGAGCACCGGCTGCATGGCAGAATAAACGCTCGCAGGAGCCTCACCAAAGAGCAGAGGGGTACACCCTGACGAGAAAGGCGACCTAAGGCAGAGTTGTGCCCGCTACTTAAAAAATGTAATGGATTGCAATTACAATTTACCGAGCCTTAACTGTAATGTATTACCATTACAAATTACTTTCGATGAAAAGTAACGGATTACTTTACTCGTGACATTACAAATTACCTTCACGTTACTTTTCCGTGCATATATATGAAAAAAGAACAATAAAAATATATTGATTTTTTTTTAAATGTTCTGCTACACTACTTTGCATGTCTCATACATCCGCATTATGGTAGTTTTTGTAGAAATAAAATATTGTATTTTAGAGAAAGAATGTAGGTGCACTCCGTTCACCCGTAAGCTGACAAGGCAGCGAAAGCTGCCACCACACTCGCCATCCCGCTGGCTTACGGCGACTGGGAATGATTCCTGGAATTCTGCAGAGATTAAAGCTAGCGGTGCGCATGCTCAGTAGTAACGTCTACCTTCGCTAGGAGATTCAGAGGTCCGACCTACGAAAGCTCCCTTTTGAAACGAGAATTTTAAGCGTGAGCGTAACGTCTCAAGGCTGCGGTCTCGTGCCTGTAGCTTTCTTTGACGCACTGTCAGCTTATGCATGAACGGTTTATAGTTGCATTTGGCACTACAAATTGCATGGGCGCGACCGCTCGTTTTTGAGCTTTGGTCGAGCGGGTGGTCGGACATTCATACTGCTCCAGTCTCTGTAGTATTTTCATATTTAAAAAAAAAGTAACGAGTAATTATTACTTCTACAAAGAAATAACGTGGCAATAACGAAATTATTTGAAAAGTAACGGATTACTCTTCAAATCTGAGTCCACCGACCAAGTCGACCTGACAGGTTTTTAACTGTAGCAAGCCAACCTAACGCGTCATGATCGGTGACCACGGTAAAATGGCGGCTATAGAGGTATGGACGAAATTTTGTGATTGTCCTTACCAGTGGTTCTCAAATGGGGGTCCACGAAGGCATTCTAGGGGTCCGCGAAGCACAGCCTCATCAGTAAGCCCGGCAGTAAAAGTTGTATTTTTCCAGACTGAGAAGAAACGTTCCAATTTTCGGGTGAGTTTTTGTAATGTACAGGGTGTCACAAAAGACTATTTATAGGGTTTTTTTACCGCGAAAAATAATCTAGGCATCGCCGAACGCTCATTCTCCGCCCAGAGGTAGCGCTAGAGGTCACACCCCGATGCCAAAGTTTCAGCCCGACCCGATACCTTATTCAAAAGTTATAAGTGATTTTCTGAAACTTTCAATCGGAAAATGGAGCCCATTTTTGCCCGTTTTTGGTTTCTGGTGCCATAGAGCCCCATGTATTCGAACATTCCGTCGGCCGCCATTTTCCCATTGAAATTTTCAGAAAATCACTTATAACTTTTTAATAAGGTATCGGATCGGGCTGAAACTTTGGCATCTGGTTGTGACCTCTAGCGCTACCTTTGGGCGGAGAATGAGCGTTCGGCGATGCCTAGTTTATTTGTGCGGTAATTAAAATTGAGTAAATTTTTAGGGACACCCTGTATATGTCACACTAGCACTTAGTTATATCCATTTATTAAATCACTATCATAATTAACCTATACTCTCCCTTCCCCGCACCACGAACGGCGTCCTCCACCATCTCCGCCGATCCACGGCCAGGCTGAATGGAGTGGTAAAGGATGTAATAGGGAAGTTTAACGAATCTTGGAGAAACGTTCACCAGAGAGAAGCTCACCGGAGAAACGCTCACCGGAGAAACGCTCACCGCATTACCGGCGGATCCGGAGAAAAGCTCACCGATTTTTTTAGGGGCGAACCTCCTTAGGGGCTGGCCATGTCCGTCCGCCGTCCGTTGTCCGCCGTAGGCCGGCGTCGGGTGCTCGTGCTTCTGCTCGTGAGATCACGTGCTCACGAGCACGTGAGCGCATGCTCACGTGCTCGTGTAGGGCAAAAAAAAAATTGGAAAAAAAAGATGAAAACAATTATGAAAAAAGAAAAAGAAGAAAAAAAGGAAAAGAAGAAAAACACACATTCTCCTACTGACATGAATGAAAAGGCTCAAAGAAAAAAAAGAAAAAAAAAAGAGTAGGGGGTTCTGAGATGCCATCCCATCTGTCTGCTTAAAAAAAGAAAAAGAAGAAAACCACACATTCTCCTACTGACATGAATGAAAAGACTCGGCATGCTGCGGCTCGGCGTCTACGCAGACAAGCACCACCAGAGCTTCGCCCCAAGCAACATCATTCACCACGTGGAGATGCGGTCAATTTTTTTTTCTTCGGTTCATATGGAGGCTGTTGGATCATGCATAACATATATCAATTTATTATCATTAAAATTCGTCAGCTTTTCAAAAAAAGGATATGTCCTTTTTTGTAAAATTTGTTAAGCTTATTGGGTATATTGCTCCGAAATTAATAATTGCGGGCGAGTGTTTTCTTTGGTTTACCCTCTGGGCAACGAAAGCCTGCCTGAAAACATTACGAACCTGAAGAAGAGGAAAAAGTTCGAAAACTTAATGATGTCTGCCTAAAACCTAAAAAGTAAAACTGTAAATGCCGAAAATCCGGAAGTGCATGTGCAACAACGCGGTACCCGAAAACCTCTTTGAAGCTTTTGTTAACCTTTGAACACCGGAAAGAACGGTCAGTAATATATCGAGGTTTCTTTCTTCCACGGACATGCACGTTTTCTAGACGTTCATGCTGGTGTTTCCACACATCGCCGTTGTGTGATAGTGCACATGACCTTCAGAGCTGCACACTCACCGTTGTTACTCGTGACCTATATGAGAACTAGTCTTTTGTAAAATAGCGAATTGGGCGAGCTGGTAAACGTTATACATGATGAAAAACGCCCAAACGACGAAGACGGAATGAAGACAGCAAACAGGACCGGACGATGCTGTTCTCGCAACTAAAGTTTTATTCGTAAAAATACCAGAAAGAAAACAGCGTAACCGACACTGATTACATCATCAAACAGCACTCATCTATCAGGCACCACACAATCTTCGGAGCTGAAACGGTTCACACACCGCTATTCATACCCAAGTGAAAATTTTTGCAAGTGGTACCACTTGCAAGTGGTTTATTGAACAGGCATCAGTACCAAGTGGTACCAGTAGCAAGCGGTACCACTTGCTAGTAATACCTGTTCAATAAACCACTTGCAAATGGTACCCTTGCCAGTGGTACCACTTGCTAATGGTACCACTTGCTAATGGTACCACTTGCTAATGGTACCACTTGCTAATGGTACCACTTAATAGTGGTACCACTTGCTAGTGGTACCACTTGCAAACAGTATCATTGCCATATAGATGCACAAAAACAAAGCCAGATGTAAGTCTTTCTTACTTTTATTTTTTAGTTAAGAATGCTTGTAGAGCAGAAGTACTTGGGCTGATGAAGATTAAAAATCCTCAACACCCAGGCGCCTCAGGGCTTTTTGGGAGTCCTGGATCTTTTGTGACAGGACTGTCAACATGTTAGTGATGACTTGCTGAACAGGCACGTTTTTCTGGTGTTTCTGTCACTGTTTCTGCAAGGACAACAAAAAAATACTAATCTAATAACAGCTCATGGGGATACAGTCAAATGATTGAACAGATTGAACTCTTTTACCTATGACGAGGCCAACTTTGAAGGAACTCAGATCTTTCCGGACCACCACATTTTTTTTTTGTCCTTCGGTGTCACCTTGCCCCCCTAAGTCCCGTAGGGTAGTCTAATAATCCAAAAATGGTTCTTCGGACTGTTGATATCGCTGGCGGAACCGATGACGCTCCAGGTTGATGTTGCACGACCTTTCAATTTGCGCGCTGAGGGTATTGTTAAGAATGGAACCTTCGGCAACCTTCTTCCGAGTTTCAACGCTGCGGAAACGAGTCCCGAAACGAGTCCCGACGTGTTCAGGACTGACGCCCACCTGTCGAAGGCTGCCCAAAACGTGTCTCAACGCGTCCGTGACGTCAACGGGACGTGTGTGTGTGTGCGTGTGGGTTCGTGCGCTCCGGAAGGGGAGAGAGGCCTGGCCTAACTGCGGAGAACCTTGGCTATGACTCATTTCTGACTACGACGCGGCGGACCCAGCTGCAAAGCACGTGGCGGTCGCACCTGCTGCCCTGGCGGAGAGAGAGGGAGAAAACGGACCCCTATATAAGGCGGGGCGTGAGGGCTCCATTTGTTCTCTCGGATTTGACGACTGTATCGCTACCATGTAATTAAACCGTTCGTTACGTTACCAATTCTCCCACCTCCACTGGACCCCTGGGTTCTTCACTTCGGGGAATGGTCGTCGTCACGAGCCAGGAAGCTCCCGGACGTGCGGCCTAAGCCCCGCCTCGAACAACTGGTTGGCAGCGGTTGGGATCGGACCATGCGACATCGTGCTACATCTGTGGGTGAGCGTTTGGACTTTGCTTTGAGATTCGCCAGGCTTCAGATTATGGGTAATTAATTTTGAACTGCTGGGAATCCTTAGTGTTTGACTCGTGCGCTAGGTTTGTGTACAACCTCGCGACAAGTTTTATTGCAAAGCCAAAGCTAAAGAGCAGCGATCATGGATCTGATGAGGTTACTGAGAACAGATTTACTCTGTTTATGAGAAGAATTGGGTGTGGAGGTGGAGCAAAAGATGAAGAAATCTGAGATCAGTAAAGCGATTTCAGAGAGCGCGGAAGCAGAGGAAATTAAAATTGCGTGGGAACTGCTTCAGAACGCTAAGAGTGAAGCTGCAGCAAGAGAGGAACGAGAACAGGAGCGGGCTGCAGCGACAGAGGAGCGAGCGCTGAAAAGGCTAGAGCTCGAAATTGAACAACAGCGATTAAACTCGCAGAGCAGTAGAGTTGGGGCTCCGGTACGAGCAAGTGAGACCGAGTCGTATCAAATGAAGAAGCTCATGCAGCCGTTTAAAGTTGGGGAAGACGTGGGCCTATTCTTAGTTAACTTTGAGAGGACATGTGAGAAGTTGAGCTTCGCCCCAGAAACGTGGCCGCAACGGCTTTTGACTCTGTTGCCCTGTGAGGCTGCAGAGGTTGTCGCGCGCCTTAGTGCTGGAGACGCGGACGACTACGACAAGGTGAAGTCCAGCCTTTTGAAGCGGTACCGCCTTTCTGCCGAGGCGTTCCGTCAAAGGTTTAGAAACGCATCCAAAAAGAGCAGCGAGGGCTACTCGGAATTCGCATACGGGCTTAAAACCAACCTGATAGAATGGTTGAAGAGCGAGGAAGTGTACGAAAGCCGAGACAAGGTAGTCGAGTGTGTGTGCCTCGAACAGTTCTTTCGTAGCATTCCGCAGTCAGTCAAGCTCTGGGTGCAGGACAGGGTAGGAGTCGACTCTGTCGAAAGGGCCGCTGAGCTAGCCGAAGAGTACGCAACGCGAAGAAAGCTGAGCGGAGAGGAAAGCGAACCCGGCCGGAGCGATCAGCGCAAGACCTTCCGACAGGGTAACGGCTCGCGAGAAAACGGGCCCGAGAAGCCCGAAGCAGGACAAAAGGTCCCAGAAAAGAGCGCAGAACACTCGAACGGAGACGAGGCGCGGAAAAGCCCAACAGGGCAGTTCGAGGCAAGGAAGCTGTTCCTGTGCTACAACTGTCAGGAGCCGGGACACACAGCGGCCAGATGTAAGAAACCGCGGGTTGTGTTCTCGTACGTGAACGGTAGTGACGAGGACCTGAAGCTCCTTCGTCCCTATCTTCACGAGCTCCAGGTAAACGGAAAGCCGTGCAGGGTGCTTCGGGACAGTGCAGCGACGATGGACGTTGTCCATCCGTCGTATGTAACGCCATCCGATTTTACGGGAAAGGTAGTTTGGATCAAGCAGCTGCTCGAAAAGCACAGTGTCTGTCTGCCTATGGCGACAGTAAGGATAACTGGCCCGTTCGGAGAGCTAGTGACAGAGGCGGCTGTCTCGCAAACAGTCCCGTTGGAGTATCCTTATTTGTTTTCTAACCGGTCAGATTTCCTGCTACGCGAAAGGGGTCAACAACTGGGAGAAGGGCTAGTTCAGTCGTGTACGAGGTCCAAATCGCGTCAGGTCGCCCCTTTGTTGACGAGTGATCCAGAGCCAGAGGCAGCTGACGGGGAGCAAGCACTCCCAGAGTTGGAGGTAGAAAACCGGGATGAGAGGGACCAGGTTGTAGAACAGCCTGACCTCGTAGCACTAGAAAGCGTACGCCGTCCCAACGCGCCGGCGAAAAAGGCGGAGGAAGACGGGATCAGTGAAAGATCTCTCGTAGCTCCGGCGTCGCGTAACTTTGGTCCTCTGCTACGAGTAGACAGAGTGTCTTTGACAGTCGAGCAGAAGAGCGACCCTAGTGTGTCAGGGTTTCGCTGTACAGCTCAGGAGATCGCTAGGACCAATGTGACGGGGAATGAAAGAGGCGGATTGTTTTATCGGCGCTATAAGGACCGCATTTTCACGTCTAGAAATCACGTGAAAATCGATCACTATGACTTCAGCGTAAGGAAAAGGAAAGGCAAATTTAACGGCAATGCCGATGGGTTGAGCAGATTTTTCTGATATCACCAAAACAGTAGGGATGATCTAAGAGGTTTTCGTCATCCACGGGAATGAGGATCAAAGTGGGGGCACTTTGCCCAAAATGACCTCACAAATTGCGAAGGGTTTTGTCTTTTGTATTTTGTTCTTAGTGACCTCGTTGGAAAAATGAGTTTTTTTTTTGGCGACAGGGGGTCTCGATACCCGGAATTGTACCAAAATTTGGTAATCCGTAATCCAGTCTGGCGGGTCTTTGGCGAATTCCGAGCGTTTGACTGCGGTGTGGCGTGGTGTTGTGGGGGACGTTTCCGCTGATGCCTCCGTTGAGAGGTTTGGGAGTTTGTTTGGTGCTTGCAGCGTCTTCTCAAGGCCTACTCCAAGCCCACCTCTTCAGGCCAGCGATTGTACCACCGGCCATTCGACGTTTCCCTGGCCCCGGAGGGGCTGTTAAGAATGGAACCTTCGGCAACCTTCTTCCGAGTTTCAACGCTGCGGAAACGAGTCCCGAAACGAGTCGCGACGTGTTCAGGACTGACGCCCACCTGTCGAAGGCTGCCCAAAACGTGTCTCAACGCGTCCGTGACGTCAACGGGACGTGTGTGTGTGTGCGTGTGGGTTCTTGCGCTCCGGAAGGGGAGAGAGGCCTGGCCTAACTGCGGAGAACCTTGGCTATGACTCATTTCTGACTACGACGCGGCGGACCCAGCTGCAAAGCACGTGGCGGTCGCAC
This sequence comes from Ixodes persulcatus, assembly GCA_013358835.2. NCBI lineage: Eukaryota > Metazoa > Arthropoda > Arachnida > Ixodida > Ixodidae > Ixodes > Ixodes persulcatus. The sequence continues at coordinate 59,150 of JABSTQ010000362.1, forward strand.
CTGCTGCCCTGGCGGAGAGAGAGGGAGAAAACGGACCCCTATATAAGGCGGGGCGTGAGGGCTCCATTTGTTCTCTCGGATTTGACGACTGTATCGCTACCATGTAATTAAACCGTTCGTTACGTTACCAATTCTCCCACCTCCACTGGACCCCTGGGTTCTTCACTTCGGGGAATGGTCGTCGTCACGAGCCAGGAAGCTCCCGGACGTGCGGCCTAAGCCCCGCCTCGAACAGTATCGACAGCCTCCAATTGGTAAACGTCTTTCTTCGGAGTTCTAAAAGCGGCTGCTGCTGACGTCGTTGCTGGCGATGGCACAAGGACAGCGCGGGATGAAGGCAACGCGTCGAAGACCCGTTGACCCTCCACTCCCAGGAATTGGCGCAGCAGGTATCGACGACATTCCGAGGGCAGTGCGTACGAGCACCCCATGTCCTCATGAAACATTCGAAGAGCAAAATCCATCGCTCCCAGGGAATTTCCGACTTCCCTGGTTTACTCAAAACGTCTTGAGGAGGTTTGATACCGAATCCGCCGTCCATCCTGTCGTCAAATGAATGTAGAGTCCTAGGTGGACCCGGCGGGTCATGAAGGAACGTCTAGTATGAAAGATTCCTTCTCGCGTGTTTTGAGAATATTGTACTCATGCAAAACTTAGCATATCAATATGCATAGACCTCTATCACACTGTATACATGTGTGAAATCTTGTCAAAATATATGAATTTGGCTTTTTGTAACCAAAAACAACATATTTAAGACACCTGAAACTTTTTTTCAGATTGAGCAACACCTTTCACTCTTTTTATTAGTGATATATGTGACTTTCCAAACTGGTGCCATTTGCAAACAGGCGGTATCACTTGAAGCTCATGCAGCACCATTTGAAACCCAAGTGGTACCACTTGAGGCCCAAATGGCACCACTTGAAGCCCAAGTGGTACCACTTGGCTTGCAAGTGGTGCCGCTTGACTTGCAAGTGGTGCCGCTTGACTTGCAAGTAGTACCACTTGACTTGCAAGTGGTACCACTTGAAATACCACTTCATATTTTCACCTGAGTGTTAGCTCGCAAAAAACAAACCTCTTCATCTGACGGAGCTACTGAGGGCGCACTGTCAAGCTGTCAATTAATTGTTGTCTTTTTTTTACAAATCATTGTAGAAAAACTCAAAGACAAGGAGCAAAAAGAACAAGAACAACACCGTCTTAGAACCAGCACAACAATATTTAATTTGAAACAGTCTTCCTTCTTCTCTTCACATATGACGAGCACAACCCCTGGTCATCGGCAAGCGCCACATTTGAAGGTCTCAAACAAAAAGACAGGACCACGACTGGAGTCTTAAGCGTCCGGTGAATACATCAACACTACACCCGCAAAAACGGCAGTGTCTCATCGTCCAAAACAAACCTTAGCTCCCAATCAACGGTTTGGTACAGTTTCGTGATAAACAAAAATAAAGAAGAAAATTAGAAGCAATCATCCCGCTGGAAAAAGAAAATAGACTAGAGAGACAAGAATGTCCATGTCGATCCTAATCCAAAGTCAAAGAGGGCCTACTAATACAATTTCCGGCGCTCGTAATCCTAATTGTCTGCTTAATAACCCCCTTAAATGGATCTTTTTCTTTGCTAACAACAGTCGTCTCAGCCCAGTCTGGGTAACAATTATTGCATTCATTGAGATGGTTTACAATTTCAGCATTGACCTAAGAGGAGTTAACCGCTCTTTTATGTTCTAAAAGTCGGTCGTAAAGGTAGCGGCCGGTTAGACCTACATACCAGAACCCACACGAGAAAGGAATTTCATACTCTACTGCCGTCTCACAATTAGTTGCCGGATCTCTATGATTTTTTTGGCAACCATGCTTGTCCCCCGAAAAAGAAGTGAGCTTACTTAACTTGAAATCATTTTTTAAAACAACCTTACACTATGGCTCTCTGCCAAAGCTTTGAGGGTGTGAGAAAAGAGGTAGAAAAAGGTAAGCACACCCACTTTTCAGGTATCTTGCGGGGAACCGTAACGGATCCAAAATTAAAGAGAACACTCTTCAACGCACTCAAATGGAGAGACGAAATCTAGCCTGGAGCAACCAGTCGTGACATTTGAAAAGTAACACTCCCATGAACACAGTGAAAACAAGACCTGCCCAAAGCATTTTTGAGGAGAGAGGATACTACTGCTCTTTTCGATGCTTTCGGGTGGCAACTTTGAAATCGCATCACTGGTTTCGAGGCAGCTTAAAAATTTTAAATCTAAAAACTTAATACAGATAGAAGTGCAAATTTGACTGGTGAAGATGAGTTCAGGAGATTGTTCCTTTATAAAGGAAATACAACTGAACACATTCGGGCCTTCAAACACGCAGATAAAAAACAAAATCGTCGACATACCGTTTGCGTGTTTGAAGGACCGGATGTGTTCAGTTGGATTTCTTTTATGATAAACTGAGCTTGATTCTCAATATTTACTATTTGATTTATATAAATCACTCAAAATAAGGGTGCTGAAATTGTTTAGTCGTGGTTGTAAGTCCCTGGAATATGATAAATACACACTTAGGGGTGTAAAACATTTTGCTATATACAATCTGTTTCGTAACTCTGAGTCTCACTTAACAGGCGCGCAAGCGCTGTGCCAACACGCAGAGCAACTAAGCCGGAAGGCCACTCAACAATTTCCAGCCAAGAGCAGTGATTCGATCCAAAGACAAGAAGTTCAACTTGTCAAATCCATTACCTGACACCTTGTGTTTTCTTGCAACCCCAGACTTCCGCTGTGGCTGGCAATTAGTTCCCGAAAATACTTCTTTTTTTTTTTTTCTCAACCACAATAGAACTGTCCGTCTTGTACAACATATTTATCCAGAAAAAAAAAGTTGTTGGTTAAAATAATGGAACATACCCTCCAATCGGACACAGAATGATCCACTGCATGTCCTCTTCATTTCTGTGTTTATCATTTTCTACACTATATAGCACTGCACACGGGGGCGGGGGCGGGGAGGGGGGGGGGTGGACCGCCCCGGGTGCGGTGCTCAGGGGGGTGCAGCTGTGCAGTGAAAGGAAGAAAGTGAGGGTAGGGGGGGGGGGGGGGGGTCGCAGCAGGCCACTGCCTTGGGTGCCGCTGACTCTAGTTACGCCACTGGCACATTGGTGTTCGAGCACCTTGAGCGCCGATAAAAGCTGTGCACGCGCATTCTTCACTTCTGAAATGCCACAGAAAGTTGTTCACGTGTATAGCCGGATGTGCTTAGCATTTCCGGATAAACTGCCTCAGCGAATGGGTCTTTCATATTGTGAGACACTGTAAAAGAACTTTTCCAAACGAAAGAGAAAGAGTGCGGTTCAACAGACCTACAAAGAAAAGACGTGCATCGGAAGTTAAAACCGTCTTTATTCGCATTGTCATGGTATTTACAGTGTGGCATAATTACCCGCTACGCAGGCGGGGTGAGGGAAGAGGAATGGTGTAGACTTTGGTCGGTTTCCCGCCATAAGCCCCGATGTCGTACTCGCTGACGCGAAGCTGGGAATCGCTCCCGTGGACGCCTTTGAAGATGCCCCTGGCGGTGTAGCGCACTCCCTCTTCCGTTTCTTTCAGAAGCGGGTCCTTGAGGACATTGACGCGGTAGAACCAAAGGTAGTGGTCGCTGACCTTATCCTGGAACCAGACAGCGAACCAGCCTTCTATGTCAATCTGGGCGCTCCATGGAATTTCCTGAAATAAAAAGAAGACATCGCGCAAAATTAGGAGAGCAAACTTGAACCCTTAAGAAAAATATGGTGTCCCGTGACGTCATTGTATCACGTGACGCCTTGATATGACTTGACGTTATGTGGCACTGTGAACATCACGGCTAAAATTTCCCGCTAAATTTGGTAGATAAATATTTCCGTTTAATTTAGCGAATAACTTTCCCAACCACGACGTTCACGTAGACAAGAAAAACACACCAGGGAATCTGCTGCGGAAACGTTCGCCAGGCTGTCGCAATAAAAATCTACTTCCGAAAAAAGAACGCTATGGGGCGCTTTCACGAAACGACTTTTAATTTCCGGTAAGCCGCGTTCCATGATTTTGATGAACAGTGTCTGCCACTTTCGTCATTCGTTTGCACCCGAAAGATTTGTTACTGTCGTCGTTTTTGTTATTGGTGAAACGCACAATGGCGAGTTCCTCCGTATATGGCAGAAATAAGTAAATATACAACCGGGGTCTTACTTGGGCCGCATAACCTCATAAATACCTCGCTTTTTCTTTATTTTTTTCGGCGTCACCTCGGGTTTATTTACTATGGCCATTTTGGCCGCCGACAGGTCGACTTCTATAACGGGCATCTCAACTAGCGGCCAGGCTCTTTAAATCGAGCGCAAAATTCGGTTTCTTAACTTAACGCGCTACGATTTTGTGTACCGTTGCCACAGGTGGTGCATTTTTTTAAAATAAAATTTGCAAAGAGCGAACTTCCGCGAGAAAAAAGTAAAAAAAGAAAAAGGCTTAACTCCTATGGAAACGCGGCGGAGCCACCGGTCTTCAAACAATAGGGCGCCCTATTGATGGAAGACCGGATAGCTTCGCTGGGTTTCCATAGAAGTTAAGTCTTTTTCTTTCTTTACATTTTTCTCGCGTAAGTTCGCTCTTTGCAAATTTTATAGAAAACATGCACCACCTGTGGCAACAGTGCAAAAAATTGCAGCGCGATAAGTTAAGAAACCGAATTCTTCGGTCGATTTAAAGAGCCTGGCCGTATACTTGAGACACCCGGTAGAGCACCAGCTCGTCTTACAAAGATCTGATACGCGAAAAACAAATTGAGTACCAGACGATGCACCTTCGTGTTCCCCAGCAGTCGTGCGCAGTCGATCACGAGGCGGAAGAAATCGAGCGATTTGGAAAACGCTGATTCCACACATAGAAATACATAGGGCGAAAGTTGTGGCGTTCGGCGAGATATTGAACTGGAAGTACGTCATGTGAAACCGCCCTATGAACGTCAAGTGAGCGAGAAACACTGTTGTTGTTGTTGTTGCTGCTCAATTTGACTCAGTTGCCCTAAAGGCGCGGTCACACTTCTAATACATGGAACAAAAGACAGTCTGCATTCTGAGGCGTGTTTCTTCCGTGTATAAAGCTCCCGTCACATTTGTCATAAACTGTCTACAGACGTCTTGGAAGCCTGCTTCAAACATGATTGAGGCATGTCCGCAGGTAACCACCAGCATCTTTAATGTCCAAGGCCCGGAGGGTATACGCAATAAATTAATAAATAAATTAATTCAGTCGTCATATCTGCAGAGAACCCCGCGTCCTTTGTTTGGTGTATGAGAAGTACGACGGCGGTTTAAAAGGATTGAAAACATAACGTGATTTTCAACGGAACCCCCCCCCCCCCCCTTCCCGACACCAATATTTCATCAATCCGTCCGTCCGCCCTTCCGTGCAGTTACCACTAAATTCACCGAGAAAATTGACGTCACCTGACCATGACGTCACCAACGTATACACAAGTTCACTTTCCCCGCTACCTTTGGCGGGAAAATTTATGTCAAGTGATATAAGCACCGAATGAACATGTTTAAAAATGGCGCACAAAGAGACGAGGACAAACGAGGAAGGAACACAGAACACAGACAGGCGCGCCTATCTGTGTTCAGTGCTCCCTCCTCATTCGTCCTCTTCTCTTTGTGCGCCATTTTTATCCATGTTCAACGTTTACCAACTCGCCCAGCGTACTACTTTACTACTGCACCGAATAAGTTTCCCCGCTAAATTGAAAAAAAAAAAAAAAAAAAATATATATATATATATATATATATATATATATATATATATATATATATATATATATATATATATATGTTCTTCTACACCCCCTAAACGACTGTTAGATTTCTTCTAAACAAATTCAAACGACTGATCCTTAAATTCGGCATTTTGTGCAACTTAAAACTTCTAAAATGAAGGTCGCTGTTTTTTGTGTTTTCTTTTACCCACCTGAGTGACATCGGTGATGACCCACTCAATTTTCGCCGACTTCATTGGCGGAACCGTGACGCCAAGATCGACGGCGTACTTCTCCGCGTCGGTGTGGACTTGCCCAGCAGTGTTAGTGAGGCTCACGGTGGCGCTGAAGGAGCTGGTGACATCCGCCACGCCGGGCAGGCCCGCCTCGATGGAGACCGAGGTACCCACGCTGAGCGTGTCTTGCGTCTGCCACGAATACTGGTGCGTCAAGGTCTTTTCCCGCTTCACGGTGACGACGATCGGTTTGGTCGGCTGGCTGTTGTGGGCCCATTCCGTGTGCACCACTTTGGGCAGGACGGACGACTTGCTGACGCTGCCGTACTGCAAGGAGCCCACTCTGGTGCTTACCTTGTACCTGTGAATTGACGCCAATGCAGTGACAATCGGTCCTCCCGGTGATTGTCGCACTTCCTCTGAAGAAAGGCCAGGTATTTCAGCTATTCAATATCGGCGCGAACTATTGTCGATTTTCATCCCGTGTTTTTGAGCCTTCTTTCACGGCTTTATTTTTAGACCAGAAGCTGTGAATATCTGAATCTCCGATTAGGTCGAGAAGGCAGGTGAGCGAGCCTGCAGCCACAGCTTTTGTTATTTATCCGCTAGGTACTGTCAATTTCGCTAAAGTCGTCCAGAGCCGTAGAAAGTTCGTCCATTCATTGGGAAGTATAACAGATAGATGAGGAGGCGCCGTTGGCCAAAAGCGGGCTGGGCGTGTTTCAGGGTGTTTTCACAATTTCGAATGTGGCCAACCAGAAGCCGGAAATAATACCCTGGCGGTGGTAGCGCGAAACGTAAATAATAAGTTCGTCGGAATAACTCTCGACGAGTGAAAATATGGTGCACGTGATGTTTTAATCAACCGTACTCGATCAACTGAGTTGGCGAACCCCCACGGAGAGCGTGATCCCTTCTCGTACCCCTCAGCCAGGCTAACGCTGTTCGAAGCGCCAACATTCTTGCTCGCTGCGGCGCGTCTTGCAACACCAGTTCGTGTTGCAAGACGCGTGTCTTGCAACACGAACTTGTGTTGATTTACCAGGAACAGGCAGTTTCCATACTGCCTGTTTTTTCAAAGGGGCTAGAAAAACGTATTCATACACGGCTCTCACAATTTTTCGATAACCATCAGCTAATTACAAAATCCCAGTTTGGATTTCGAAAGCACCGTTCCGCTGAGCTTGAGTTACCTGAAGAAAATGAATTTATTTTACATAATCTAGAAGATAGAAAACTACTTTTGGGAGTTTATATTGACTTTACGAAAGCTTTTGATTATTTGAACCACAAGCTCTTATTACAGAAAGTTGAATGTTATGGAGTACGCGGGCAAGCCCTTCTTTTATTGCAATCATATCTCGAAAATTGTAAACAATATGTGTGCTGTAATAATTTCTCATCCAGTATAAAACCCATAGTCTCTGGAGTACCCCACGGAAGTATCTTGGGCCCTTTTCTCTTTAACGTATACGTAAATGACATTGTGAATATTGACCAAACAACTAAATTGATAATATATGCTGACGATACAACACTTCTGTATGCTGCGGACGATCCTGAGGAGCTCGTGTCAAAAGTGAATCTATTATTAGGCCAGATATCGGTATGGACAAAGAAGAACGCTTTAAAAATAAATACAAGTAAAACTAAAGCCGTACTATTTCGATATAAGCATAAAATTCTCCCTCCAATAAACACCATTACTTTAAACTCGGTAAATATTGAATTAACTGATACTTCTAAAACACTTGGAGTAGTGTTTTTTTAGAATATGTCCCGGGATAACCATATTGAACATTTAAATAAAACATTGTCGAGAACTGTGGGTATTATATGTCGGCATCGGTATATACTTCCTACATCTGTTAAAATATTATTATACAAATCAATATTTTATTCCCATTTAAATTATTCTTCGTTGGTTTGGGGTACGACCACTGCAACTAATCTTGAGAAAGTGCACCTGCTTCAAAAAAGAACGTTGCGAGTAATTGGAAACGTACCTTATCTTTCGCACGCGGAAAACCTGCTTAAAAATTATAATGTACTCAGTAATCACAATCTTTATAACTATAGGCTATCCACAAAACATAGAACAGAATTTCTTTAAAACACCTCATTCCTGGTAGAATTGTCTGGTTTACAACAAGATATCGTACCATACCAAATTCGTAATCCAGATTACTGGCACGTACCAACGTGTCGGCTAAACACTCGAAAGAAAATGTTAGCATACCGAATCTCAAAGCTTTTAAATGTATTGCATTCTGAAGATGTGTTTATAGATAGATTAAGTCTGGGTAAATTGCGCTCTGTCATGCATGATTCTGAATATATGAATTGATGTGATAGTATTTTTTTCCTTTTTTCTTAGTTTAAAAGTACGTTTTGTGTTGATTTATGAATGTCAACTAATATGGTGCTCAGTGACGTTTTTTTTTTATTTCCTTGTTATTTTCTTGTTTTTTCGTATTCACTGTTATTATGCACGATATTGTTTGGGTATTGATATTTCCGACGCTTTTGCAGAATGTACTGGGGCCGAGAACTCGTCAAGCCGCGTAGCGCGGCTTTTTTTCTTGGCTCCACCATTACCTGTAATGGAAATAAACTGTTATTATTATTATTATTATATAAAACACGGTCGCTGTGGGCAAAAAGGATGACGATTTAAACAGCATTTCCGAATCTAGGGGTTATCAACGGAAACTGAGGTGTGTCAGCGCGTGTCTTAGAAGGGATCAGGCTCTCCGTGGGAGTTTGCCAACTGAGTTGATCGAGTTACGTTGATCTGCGATACTTCCGAACAAATACAAGCAGCCGTGCAGTTCCCCGAGTGGCCGCAGCGGGAGAAATGGCGGCGTCGCGATCGCCATTAGTCCTGTTCTCGAGTGCGGATCGGTGTAACTTTTTGAGAGCAGGCTCTATGAGAGTCTCGTAACTGACTTGGTCTAGTACCGTTGGTTTGAATTACGGTCATCCAAGATCATGGTGGAAGAGCGCAACTAGAGAAACGATTGACATAGTCCGTACGCCAGCCGCCGAGGGTCATACCTGTGTGACCACTCGGTTGGATCTACCATCCGAGTGGTCACACTACACACGAACAAAACGGAGTTCGAGCGACACATTCCTTTCTCACATCTTTTTGCATGATCAGAATCGAAACATAACGTGCACCATATTTTCAGCCATGAAGAGCTATTACATTTAACTTTCATGCTCTTATTAAAACCGTTTATCGCTACCACCGCTAGGGGATTCTTTTCCGCTTTTGGTTTGCCAAAAGAGCATGCCCTGCCCTCAATCTGCGTCTGGTGCACGCCCTGGTTCTGCCCGCTCCTCCCATTGACCAAACTCTTTATTCACGGCTCTGGAGTCTCAAATATTTCGGCGGTCTGAAAACCGCCCAAGTTTGCAGACCAGTAAATAGTTTACCCTAGGCCCCGGGGAAATATCTACGTGAGTATTCAAAAATACACGAGCAGTGGAGAACCCGAACGCCGCGCGCAGAGGCCAGGACTCATTTCGGAAATACGGTCACGTCTATTTAGCTCTGGGATCAAGATCAGTGGAGCGATGACATTAGGCTTCATACACAACGTTATTCTTAAATGCGATGCATTTCCAGAGCCACAAAATCACGAGACAGCGTGCGTCCGTCCCTAGATAGCTAAATTTAGCGGAAACTCCTTAAAGGGGCTGTGCAACGATTTTTGTATTTTGCGCAAATGCCGCTTAGAACGAATCCCTGACGTTAATGACCTGTGAAATACCCATTCGTTTTTCACCACACGCAATCGAAGTCGCAGAAAAAAAATAAAGAAAAACGAGCAGAGTTCACCCCCTCAACTCGCAGCCAGAACAAGCGGCCGCGTGATCTGGAGCCGATTATATGCCGCCAATGTTGATCATAGCCATGCGCTGGGGTTCACAAGGCACAGGACACGCGCTGAGTTCCAGACATTGTCATGGTTCGGCCGTTGTCGTCATTGCAGCGATTGGACACAAGACACTACCCGAATGCTTCTCGAGCTATCGATTATCACGAGTCCAAATCGAGTGTCCACGACATGCTCGGGTCCAATGTATGAGCCGCATTCAAATATCGTCACGGGGCGGTACTGCTACCGCCCAGCTACGTCATCAGGTTTTGCAAAGGAGAGATTGAATGAAAACACTCGGTTTTGTCCTCGAAATTACAGCGCAACAAAGGAGTTTCTTGGTCAGTGGCGTTGCGTGCGAGTATCCTTGAGTCCCACTAGTGCCAGTAAGCTTGTGTAAAGTGAAAAACATTCCAATTGAATATCGTTGCACCGCCCCTTTAATTGATGTATAGTCGTGCATCGGTTCAATTTCCCCGCTAAATATTGCGGTAAGACCTGAATTTTGTAGAACTACGCACCAATAGCTCAATGACGGTTTATAGCACTCCTAGTAGACCTCTAGGCGTGGCACGTCAATTTTGGAAATAATTATGCGAAAACTCGACGGACAGCTGAAGAGGCGAACTATAGAATCCCAAATGCCTTTCCGACGCTACGAGTAAGATGAGACCAATCAAAGAGCGTGAAAAGCGCAAGTCAGCGAGTCTTTTCGGTACACGATTTGTTCGGGGATGATAGAAGGCGCACGACACATGACCAGCACCCTGGTGGTGCACCTTTGACGCTCTTTGATTAGTCCCAGCAGATCGTAGTGTCGCCTGGGTCTTGGCTTAAAGGGGCCCTGCAATCATATTTAAGCGTCTACCTTTTTTGCGGTTTCCGTGACTCTTGGGGTTCGGGCCAGCCAGCGGGCACGGAGAGAGTAACTAAATATCAGTGCGTCATATTTTAACCGGACGACGCTTAAACCTCCTCCACCTACCCGCGGTGCCGAAAGCGCGCGATTTTAGGAAGTGTTTGATCCAGGCCTTACGAACGGTCAGAGCCGCTAAAAGCTTCTTTTTAGCCGAAATACAAAACTATAGGTGGCGTGAACCGTTTCAATTATTTATAAAAGCAGGTTTTGTTCAGTATTTTAGATCATAAAAGAAACAAATGCAGTTTAGAAATTACGCAAGCAAGAAATGACTCGTCGACACCCCCGCCACTAAGTGGCGGGGATGTCATCAGGCACTGACGAGCGGCGACCGTAGAAAGGTGCCCGTAGAAAGGTGTTCCGAGCGTTCCGAAGGCCTTCGGCGAGAAGGTTTGGCTTGCGGTTTGGCCGCTTGGCGGTCTGGCAGGGCGAAGTGGCTCTCGTTCTGAACTGATCGTTACTCCGTGTTTGCTGTCGTTTGTGGCCAATGAAGTGTCATGCCGAATTAATGTTTAATCACGCAGCAAAAGCAATGCGAGCCACCCTGGCTGCCCGCTTCATACAGCCTATCCAGAACATGCTTTAGTGGCGCCCTCTTGAGCCTTCGGCACGGAGTGCGACAGCCGTGAGCGCTCGCTGAGCTCACTACCCCTCCTCGAGTTCGCGGCCACTCAAGCAACAATGGAGGTCATGAAGGAGGTTATTTTTTGCTTGATTTTGTCATTTTAATTTGCCTAAAACTTTTAAAATAAAGCGAAAGTCAAGAAAGGAAAAGTTTCATTAAGTTACTACGTTCAGTGCGCTCAGGTTCGGTGCAAATTCAAAACCAGTAAAAAAGTCCTCCCGGGGCCCCTTTAAGGTGAGACGGAGTATACACCAACCCAAGGTTTACAACGTATTCGCCCACACCGGGTGTCGGCGTTGCGCATGCGCAGAAACCAGATTCGGGTGAGGCGAAGCTTCTGCGTATGCGCAGTAACGTCAGAGACTTGAGTTGGTCTATAGAAAGAACGCCAATATATATTTGTTTTCTTCATTCTGCCCTTTATTGTTTATGAAAAAAGGAAAGAATAGACGATACTACAACCGTTCGCAGAACACGTCGAAGATATCCGTCTGCCGTGATACATCGTGATTTGGCTCGAACGCTGCGCCAAGAGTCAGTCGGGCGCAATATCAGCGAATTTGCGTAATCGCGAGCGTATCACGGCACTTCCACTCCCTGATGGGCCTGCAAGCATCAAACGATGCGATACGAATTTTTATCACCACGATAACATGCGGTGAATAGGGGCCGAATAAGAAGTTGCAGAAATGCAGCTTGAGGGAGTTCCGGGCCTTGACAGTTACGACGGAGCGAGACAGGCATCAAGACACAAACTAAAGTCGAACACATTATCAATTAAAGAAGTCAAAGGAAAATTTTTTAATATGCAGCTATTTGAAAGTTTGGTTATGTCTACACTGCGATTGAAATAGTAGTTTCATAAAAAAAAAGGCAAAGTGTGAACTAATCTGGATTTTTTAATTAGTTCTCGATTTAGGACTTTCCCACGGCTGTTAACGCCTGGATGAGTAGTACTGACATTTTCCTTTTAAATGTGAAAAATGAAACATAAAAACTGAGTGCCAATGCGAGTAGTTAAACAGTAATCAAATAATCGGTGTACGCTAAGGATCATGTATAATTTAAATGATGAATGTGTTGGATGAGAGTAAGAAACGTTTGCTATTAGTTTTATTGCCCTTTTTGTAGTAAATGAATCCTATTAGGATGTTAAAAGCATGTATGGCCCAAAACCTTATGTCGCGACAACACGAATGAAAATAAATCAACGAATTGTATAAAACCTTTTTATATTCTTGTTGGGAAAACATGTTTGTATTCGTTTAAAATTCTTACAGATTTACTTAACTTGGAAAGATATGTCATATCATTATTCCATAACATATTGTCTGAAAAAAATTACTCCAAGTCACCGGAATTCCAACGGAGTTTCAACAGGCTCAGCTGTACTTCCTCCAATCAACTTTGGTCAGCTACGAGAACGAACGACATGACGCTACATAGCAGCCCTCCTCACACGCAAAAAGAAAAATCGCGCGACGGTCACACGACGTCAAACAGCAGCAGCGAGGTCGTGATGTGTTTTCCCGCCAAATTTAGCCGGGAAACATTTCGTTTGCGCTCACACCGTCGCGCAACCGGGGGATGGGCAGCTAACAGCTACCGCTGTAATAAAAAGTAAAATGCTGGGGTGTTTTAAGGGCTAGGCTTCACAGCGCCACCTGGTGTCATACGCGGCGCGAAGTAGTTCTTACGAGATTTGGTTGTCGGAGGAAAGAGCGATGCTTTTGGCGTTTGGAACGTGCGCGCCTTGATAAGGTAACATATATCTAATCTAAAATCTACCTACATATATTTTAATTATCGACATAAAGGGGGAAATTAGTAATGCTCCGCGAGGTGCCGTACTTTTTTTACTACGGTCCTTGAGGTGAAAACGGGTATAGAGCTCGGTGTGTTGACGTCTCCTTCTCTTCCTCAGTGTTTACCGCGTAGAAGGACGCGTCATGGGATTCACTCACTTGCTGTACTCTGCGGCGTTCTCGATAAGATGACTGTGGTCGCCGTGCATGTTCCACCAGATGACCGGCACGTTGTGACTCTTAGACTGTCGGTTCACGAACTCTTGGATTTTTTTCGGCAAATCGAAGACACGTGGCTGTTCCGCTCCTATTCGAGAAAATGTTCCAAAGGTATCATAAAGCGAGCCGTGTACCTGCGGGACTTTTATTTGCAATATATCATTTCCCTTTCTTACGCAAAGAAAAAAGCATGTACAGGATATACAAAACAAATCTTTAAAAACTGTTGGAAAGCTGGGGCATGACCAATCACAATAGAATAAAGATATTGATATCGACACTCAAACCAACAAATACATCTCCCATTTTGTTCTAACTCTTTTTTTTTTTTATCGAAATAGGGTACTACGAAGTTTGTTAACAAAATATAGACAAATTTCAATGACGTCAAATTTTCTGCTAATGCGTATCCTTTGTTGGTAAGCAATGATAACTAAAATTCAATTGTTTCCTTGTGTTCGTTTGAACGAAACAAATGATAAAAATTGACCAACTTATCAAAGAACGCCGAAAAAAAATTGCTTACCTAATAGAGGGAACTTTCGTCATTTGAGCCTCAAACCAATTAGACGCGATATCGTCACTTCCGTTTCTTCTAAGGTTTATCGAATCATTTCTAGAACATATCCCCACTGGAATACCTGCTTTTCTTTTCTTTTTTAGACTGAGGTAAAAGTAGAGGAAGGCGTTGTCTTGCTGTGGACTGCGATGCCGCGCTAACTTTTGTGTAAAACGGCACATGGCAGCTTCAGAAATGCAGAGTGCGGCGAGTCGTGAGAATCTCCTTATCGCAGCCAATGAGGTTGCTGCATTCGTTGATAAGAACCACGAATAACCAATCACGAAGCAAGGAGCGTAAACACAATAAGCCACACCCTGCGCGTTTCCTAGATTGACTGTATAGGTCCCGTATATGCTGACCTGCATCGCGCCTTTCACTGCACAAGACGTTCATCGTTGCAATAAGAAAACAAATATAGTAGACGTTTCAAGTATATACTCAGCAAATCTGATAATGCCAATGAATAAATCGAGTGCTGAAACGCGCCTGGCCTTGGGGACATGAGCGGCTCGTAGACGGGGGAGCCCCATCTGAACAGTTCAAGCATCGGGATATTGCGCTCATCGTGCTTTTTCTCGTGCATAACCGGCCCATGATTTCAATGAGACAGGTTCAAGTGGAATGGAATAGGCCTAAGGGCGGCAGGTGAACTGGTGAATATTGGGCAACATAAGAAAACCGGAGACACGGAAACAAAAGGGACGGACACAACATCGGACACAGCTCAGAGAGCTGTATCCGAGAGAAACACCGTCTCGCACACAGCTCAGAGTCGTGTCCGAGACGGTGGTTTCTACGTCCTTTTTGTTTCAGTGTCTCCGCTTTTATTATGTTATCAAATCGAAGTTTGGTTGATTTTATCTCCGCAATAACAATATGGTGATGCCATTGCAGACCGACAATTTTACTGCTATAAATGTTTCGAGAAAGTTCCGAATTTCTTTTGAATGTACCACGGGCGTCCAGTAAATATCCGAACTCTTGTCCCAATGACGCAAACACGAATATAATAGGCTTTAACAGTGCATTTGAAAGCGAACATTATACGTCTGACACCTGGTGGAAGAAGTTGGAAGTATAAACTGTTTTCTCGGGCTGTGTAATGCAAGATGGCGTCGGACCAGTTGACTCCAGCGCAGTTACTGCGTGCGGTCAAGAAATGTCTGTCGGAAAAAGGCTCAAAACCAACACTTTAAAGGGGCACTGACACGTCAAAATCATAATTTTTTTTATTATCCGAAACGATTGAAAACGGTGCCGGGACATTACCCTCAAAATTCGAAACTTGAAAATTCAGTATTTGTGAATTAAAAAAACAATTTCCAAATGCCGAATTTGAAGTTCCCGCGCGATCCCCGCCAGTGCAGTCAGTCAAATTTTGCGGTCTCCTGCGACTCCTCCCGGACCTCCGCTGATGGGGTGTCCAAACAGGACACTACAAAACGCACGACTCTGACAAATCGTGAAAATTGAAGCGTGAGGCGTCCGCTTCAATTTTCACGATTTGTCGGAGTCGTGCGTTTTGTAGTGTCCTGTTTGGACACCCCTTGACCCGACGCGAGGAGGAGGCGAGCTGGCGCGCGGGAAAAAACCGGTTTCTTCGCCGGTTTCTCGAGCGCCGCCAAGTTTTCTGAGGGAGGACACAAATCTAGGAGGGGACATCTCACCGAACTCTGATTTTTTGGTATTTCAAAAAGAGGGGCCGTAGTGCGTTCGCAATTGCGTTAAAAAACATGTTTTACGATTGCCGTTATTAAATGTTATAGAAATGTCGCCTACAAAGCTTCTACATTTCCTGATTTTTGACGTCACCGATCAAAAGAAGCGAGGAGGTAGCGGCGGGATATTTAAACGCCAAAAATAAAAAGGAGCGCGCTCGCGCGGGGAAATTTTTTATCGCGATGCGGTTTTTTTTGCGTGTCTATGACTACAACTTGCGTCGTTTTAGACAATAAAAAAAGATACGACCTTTGGGGTGTCAGTGCCCCTTTAAATCATCTTCGACTCTCATGTGTGTTCTGAGAACCAACAGTAGCACGTCCAATGGAGTTTGAAATGTGTAAACGCTTTCATTATTGTAGTATAATGTCTAAAATACTGGTTAGCTCACTATTTTAGTATTGTATTAAATTTGCATTCTTAGAACTTGTTGTTTCTTGTTTTTATATACTTGTTGCCCCCTCCCCTCTGAAATGCCCTCGTTGCGCTGAGGGTATTTGAAATAAATAAATAAATAAATATATAGCGTCGAGCTCTTCTTTTTTTTTCACAAAATAAACATGCAAGCTTACCGGTTTGCAGCATTGCCTGTGAACAGAGAAAAATAACATATTTAATGTATTACCCAAGTAATCAGTAAAAAATAAAAACTCTTCTACAGTCTTCGGTAAGGTAATTAAAAAGCAAACTCACTTTGTTGAATAAAAAAATATGTACTATATTCAATGGGATTATGGAAGGAGCCAACCTAAGCTGCGTGCAGCAAAATCAAGCTTTCTGCCACTTGTCTTCTTGTTCTTTTTCTTTTTTTTATTCGCAACACGCCCGCGTCGAGTTCGACGCAAACATCGCATATCTTTCTTTCTCTCTTTCTTTCTACGTATGCATATATCTTAGTTTGTTTCGATTTTGGTGGTTGCCGATGGTCACAAAAACTAAGCGGTGTGTTAAGCCCTCTACGAATCACACACAATGTTTATAAAGTATCGGACCTGTCCTCAGTATTACTTTGCAGTGCCGTACGCGGAAACCACTCTCATTTGGACAAGCTTTTGGGTGACAAGACTCGCAAAGCGAACTTATAACTATAGGAGTCTCGCGAACTTTTTTTCGAAACTGAGATTCGACTGGCTCACCGAACCTTCCACCATTTCGAGGAGCGACAGTTTGTTTCGCTTTCATCAAAGCAGATCTCTGCGTAGAAGGTGGTTGAGAGTGGCTGTGTGGTGCTTGAGAAATAAACCAGTTAGCGTTCCCTTCTGTGTCTGTTCCTTCGACTAAACGTGTTGTTTTTTTTGTTTTTTTTTTTTGTTTTGTTTTTGCATTACAGCTTTAGGTGCTAAACGACATGACAAAGTTTGACTTATGGACAGTGATGCCCGACTTCGACACTTAAAAATTGTGAATTTTGGAAAAAATATGTTGATGTTATATTTTATAAAATGTTTACGCGATACACGAGCGAACCTATGTACTTTTAGTTCTTTAGTTTATTCAACTAAAACAATATACGTCTCTAATATCACACTTCCCCTCCGCCAGGCGGAGTCAGTGCGTTTTCAAATCTTCGCGCATGCGCACAAAACGTCGAACTTCGGCCGAACTTTAGTCGAACTTTGGTCGAACTTTCGTCGAACTTTCTTCGACCTTTCGTCCAACCTGTAAGTTCGGAATGGTCAATCCTGGTCTCGAGCCCGGCAGGTTCGCGACACCCCTACCTTTACCATTCCCTCGCAGCAACCAACGGAAGCTGCAGTCGCACTGCTCATACATCATAAAAGGACACGGAGTTTCTCCGCAGACATTATAACAGAATTGTCTGCGGATACGCCCCAAGCATCCTCGAAGCACCTTCGCTTCCTGCATACTTGGACAATGTCTGAGGACAGTTTTTGTACGACAGGAACGTCAGACAAGGAAGAAACACGCGCAGAAAGTGTCAGCAGACTGACTTTTTTGTTTCGTATGATGTATTAGTACTTTTGAGCGCGGCTTTAGAGGTGTGGGGTCTTGCCTCGTAATTGTTTAGATCATGAGAAAAAGTGCCACGAGCGACTGTTCCCGCTGAACTATTTCGCGGGTATTGCCGAGCCAAAAGGGGGGAAAGATAACTTACCAGGGCGAGCAGAAAGACTGCTCCAAGGAGGAGCGACGCAGAGCCGGCCATGTTTGACCCACGCGTTCCCGGTGTTCACGAAACAGTGAATAGCGTTGGAAGACCGCCTGTTTTATATTGGACGCCTTCGATATGGATGAAGGTCATTAGGGTGTCCGTCACATCTTCCGAACGCATTGTGTGTCTTATCGTTGACCATTGTCCGTACCAGATGTGTGAAGTCACTTTATCGCTTCCACGTTGACGCCATTATCTGCGCGCATATCTCCTTATACGACGTCGACCGATATATCGGCGCGTTCGTCATAATTCAGTTGGCACAGCAGAGGGTTGGGAGACCCGAGACACCGTAACAACCATTATTTCGGGGTAGGTGCACGATTAGAAACTATACTTCGTCTCACCCTACGATGGACTAAAGGCAAAAGCTACGGACCGCCAGATCGAATCACGAGCCACTTAGAAATCGCGTATTGCGCTTTGATGCGCGTATCAGTGCCCGCGTCTCGGATCACTGATGGGGATGGGCGGACAGTGGTTCGAATTGAAATAGCACTGAGTGACTCAACAATTTTACATAGCAAAAAAGAGGCTGTTTGCAGAGTCGAAGCTATAGAAATGATGCAGCGTTTTTGGGTTCGGAGCATTATTCGTCCACCCCTAATCAATGCTAGGCATGTCATAGTGTAGCGTGGAACGTGATTGGACCTGGCGGCCCTTGGCTTTGGCCCTTAGTCCATCGTAGGATGAGACAAAGTATAGAATTCGTTGCACCTATACGACGATGAACCGCGGCGGAAGCGCTCGGGCACTGAAGTTGATTCTGATATCGTCCTTTTGTGGTGACAACTCTATCTAGACGCTCTAAGCATCCCAACAAACTTAAAATCACAATTCTGCGTAGCTTCTTTCCTCGTTAAAAGCATGTTCAAAAATCGCGACACGCCCTTTTTAGGAAAAAAATTTCTTCCCAGTGAAGTGGTCAACGAAGGGCGCTTGTCGGCGAGTTGCAAACGAAGGCTTCACCCGCGGAGAAAAAGAGGAGTCTTATCCGAATACGTACCTATCAGACTCTTTTAAAACTAGTACAATATAAAATCAAAACCGACCTTTTTCAAAAATGACTTCAGTGTCCCTTTAACATTTCACGTGTATACGATCACCGCGCTTTGGAAGCAAGAAAGTGGGCGGAAACGCCGAGACGCTTGCAGAAGGTCGACATTTTTCTCACCTCCTTGCAGCAGTGCAAACGCTGCGGCGCGGCTCACAAAGCACGTGACCCCTATCGAACGGTTGGATACACTCTGAAGGTCACGTCATAGTGGGCTTGTTTGTAAACAGCGTGTTGGTTAGGCTGTTTAATGCGTCTGTCTATTTTCTCGACTAAAATTAATTAAACGTTTATTTTTTTCAGTCCCGAACGCGGCGCGGTTTACATTCCAGACCCTTCTTCTATCCAGCCCTGTCAGCGGATTGAAGACTCTCCTTTCACGACTTCCGATGAACTCTATGCTCTGGCACGGCGCGTAAAATCGCTTTTTGCAAAAGGCTACAGCAACCTTTACTTTTCGTCCAGCAAGTTCTGATATGCACGCGTGAACGAATTCTGGAGCAAACACCTGTTTCAGCTCTCTTGAAGTTCGTTTAAGTACCTTCTAAAAATACAACTGTGGCAGCTGGAGACACTAATGCATCATGAAGCTATTGAAAAAGTCCAATAACGATGTGCTTATTGGAATGATCGTTTTCCAACAAATGTTTATTGCAGTTGTTGTAATGCAACAAAAGTTGATTGGCAAAAGATAAACTGAACGTACTGCTATACCATTCGATGTTGCAACACAACATCGCAATACAATAAGAAACTATCGGTGTTGGGACACAACACCGAATACGATATACAATACGAGGTTACCGGTGTTGGGACCCATATCGAACGCGATACATGACAATGTTGGTTCGCACGATAAAATAATGTGGGTTTGACAGGTCCCGTGCATGTCGCTGCTTCTTACGCGCACATTTATCGATATTGACCCACCTTCCTGGGTAATCCTACGTCGTACACAAGATCCACGACAACATGCGAGCACATTTGACCCACCACTCTTCGTCGCCTGTTTCGCAAGATTCACGCACTGTGAAAAAACGACGTGGAAAATGTGTGCATTTGCGCCATCAAACGTTACGTTGCAGCCTCGTTTTTTGAGAAGATAAGTTTCCATCGTCAACCCGCGCGTGCGCCAGCTCGCGCTTCGAAGGGAGCACGCCTACGCCGCGGCCGAGCCAGCCGAGCCGCCGAGCCTGGCCGAGCATGCGCACTGCGCAGTGGGCGCCTCTCGACGCGCGACCGACGGATGACAGTTCGTCGCGCTCTTTGCTCGTGGCCTCCAAGCGAAACCAACACACTTTCTATCGCTTCGAAAGGTACTATGTATACACGACTTGATTACTTGCAGCGTTGAGTGGTTTGGTATACACGGATCAAAGTAAACACCGAAGGACAGAAAGCAGACATGAAGTTTTGACATCGTAGCTTATTTGAACCCACGTGTCCCCTGTTGAAAGCCGCTAGCTACGCTCTTTTGCAGGCGTCATTTCGACTGCGTGTACTCCAACGTAACGTCAGTCAGTGCTCACACTCGGCTAGCTTCGCTATCTTGTTATCTCATGTGCGAAATGAGGTTGACGTCAAACCCAGGCCGCCGCGTCTCGTTCGGATATTGAGCCTCCAGCCTCCTGGCTTCCGGCGTGCTTGCCGCCGCAACCGTTCGACCCATTGGATGCGCGGGCTCGTTCGAAGGGACGTTGTTTAAGCTTACGAGTCGCCGAAGTGTTACCGGAGCTTTTCTTAACGGAAGTCCCAATCGACGCTCGGCTCTGCGCTCGTACTTTTTTCACTGATCTGTGGTGCCGGCTGGGGCCAAACAAAGTTGAGAAACGCTGTGCCCTGCTATCGGCTGCGCAGAGCGAATAATGTCAAGAAAACGGCACGCGTTTTCTTATCTACCCGTCTGCCATGTTTCACCTCGGTCAACGCAAAGTGAATCGCGGCTGTACGTCGGTTAACTCCTGATTACTGTGCCTAGATTGTAGATTGTCTCACTACAACGGAGCCTCTTTGGTGTCATCTTATTCTGATGATCGTTACATCTTCCTGTTTCATCTTGGCTGTACACTTCTAGACGACCTTCTAAACATTGCACTCCTTTTTGACATGTCGCTGGTTCTTGAGACAAACAAATTGGAAGTCACTGTTTGCTCACTCCTTAATGCACATATTTCATGTTTAACATAAGGTATCTGAAGGAGGCGCCATGCACCCTGGAGTTTCTCCAAGATACGTCAACATACTATATTAGAGTGCCGTTTCGTGTGTTGTAGTTTCATACAAAACCTTGCAGTTTGTTTGTAGTTTGCCCTATAACTGTTCACTAAAATTGAACTTGCAATGAAACGTTGGCCACAAGAGGTGACTCGGCCAACGTGGCCGAAAACATCCTCGCATAATTTTCTCCATGGGTCGTTTTGGACGTTCAAAAATTTTCTTGTGAAGTGTTTTTGACACATGTTTCTTCTACTTTTCGTACAGGTACTTCCGTTAGATAAACCCCAGCAAAGGCAGCAAGACAGTCTCATGGGGTCACACCAAGGATAACGGCATTCCTGCTCGAGTCCCGGGTCTTTTCAACAAACGTCACTGAACATAATGGTACATTCCCTTTCCTTAATTTTCCCCTCTGAAATGTGTGTGTGTGTGTGTGTGCTTTTGTAAAAAGAGTAATACAACGTATAAACACCTGAACGTTCTTAAATGGTCCGTGTACCAGACAATAGGGTGTCTTAGGGAACTGAATTCGAGGACCGTGGAGCTGTAAGTTCAAACCCACCTGGAGACTTTTTCTTGCCTTTTTCGAATATATATATATACAACGGGCATGGTGGCGGGAGGCCGAAGGCGTGGGTATATAACTGGGAAGAAAAAAACCCTTGGGGAAAACAGCAACAACTGACGATTTATTCTTCGACGTTTCGGCCGGGGTCCGGCCTTCGTCAGGAAGAACTTTAACAGATGAACGCGGGTGGTATTTATACAATGCTACGGTCGAGTCCAAGTTTCAAAAACGGCGGGATGACGGTTGGAGTTTCCAAAGAAGCGTAGGAAGAGTTCCAGATGGGCAAACGTTTATACAATGCTACGGTCGGGTCCACATTTCGGCGGGATGATGGTTGGAGCTTTCGTGAGAGGGAAGCGTAGGGTAGTTCGCATCCGGGTGAAGAAGCTTGACGGTCGGGACCAAGTTTCAAGGACGGTGGGATGACGGTTGTAGCTTCTTGAGAGGGGGCGCAGGGTGACTTTTTGTCCGGGCGGGCAGGGGTGACCTGGACGATAGCGTACAATAGACGAAAGTTAACGCGCAAACTAAAGCAACAAGGCGTGAAGTTGGGCTAGTTGGTTCATAATGCTAACTTAGAAACAGCGCTAAAAACACAAGGGCCAAGTACGAGAAGTGGACGAACACAACGCTGTGGCAACTGAAGTTTATTCCTGCGAGGAATACAAAGGAAAACATAAAAGATGCAAGATAGATAAAACATGATCCACCCCCTTGAAGCACGCCCGAGCACTTAAACAAATCTGCCGAATTTCCTAATGAAAGACACTTCGTCATCCACCAAAGCCACTGACGGGGCACTAACACACGTGTCCGCTCCGTAGGTAGAAATAATAAAAAAAAGGCACGGTCACTTGTGTTGTTTTGTCGGGCATGCATGAGTCAGACCTGGAAGGGAACAATGTTAAATTTAGAAAAAAAAGGAAAGAAAATGAATATCAAAACCTGGAAATAGAATAGAAAAGTTGATGGTCCAGTTCCGGCCACAAACACAGTACCACTGCTAACAATAAGATCTGGGACCTGAAAAAAATGTCCCCTCATCGCTGTTGCTATTCGTCTGTTAGCATTTTAATCGATGCCAGAGTACCGGGGCTTTCATTTATTCCTTGTTTAATTGTGCTGAATCGGTAAATTAGGTAGGATTCACGCTGTTCACTTTCGCGATTTGATTTAAATCTAGATTCTAGGAGCGTCACTGACAATTTATCAAACGAGTGTTTTGGGAGAGCGAGATGTTTGGATAGAGGCAATGTCGCAAGATTTATGGCGTGAGATTTGTGATTATTAAAGCGCAGTCTAAATGCCGTTCTAGTCTGCCCTATGTATTGCATTTTATATACCGTACACTCGAATAAGTACACGACATTCGACGAGGCACATGTCAAGTGCCCTTTAATTTTGATCGAGAACTGCGAGTGCGTGCTGCTGGCCGTGTTTGCGTGCTGCATCTGTTTACAGATCAGACATCCTGGGTGCATGCAAGGCCTAGATTCGTTAGGTGGTGGCGATGAATTTATCCGAGAATTTACTAGCGCGTCTTTGAGGTTACGTGATAGTCTGTGGACTACCGCAGGGGCCGATGGAAAGAACTGGGGCGGCGGAGAAAAGCTCACCGGAGAAAAGCTCACCGGAGATAAGCTCACCGAAAAACCGACAGATGCGGTGAAAAGCTCACCGGCCTTTGAGCGGATGCGGAGGAAAGCTCACCGATCTTTTTTTTTTCTTTTTTAACTTAGCGGATTCTGCGTCAAACTTTGCAGTTTAACATAATTCGCATTCGTCACTTCATTAAAAATATGTCTACTTTTATTAATATTCTTGAAGTTCATTGCGCATATTTACTAATTTATCAGAAATTAGTAATCACCCATTCTGTATATTAATGAAGCCGCAAGTATAAAATCAGAACATCGCACACCGGTAAAAAAGACAACAATTTATTGACAACTGGCAGTGTGCCGTCGGTAGCTCAGAGCTAATATGAATAGAGGTGTGTGAACCGTTTCAGTTTCAAATATTGTGTAGTGTCTAATAGATAAGTGGGTGTTTGTTGATGTAATCAGTGTCGGCTACGCTGTTTTATTTCTGTTAATTTCACTAACAAAACTTTAGTTGCGAGTACAGAATTGTACTGTCGTGTTTTTTGTCTTCACTCAATCGTCGTCCTTTGAGCGGTTTTCATCATGTATAACGTTTACCAACTCGCCCTATTCTCTACCTTACAGAAGACTACTTCTTATATAGGTCACGAGTAACAACGGTGACAGTGTGCAGCTCTGAAGGGGATGGGTGGCTCGCCGTAGAGAGGCACTATCACACAAAGGCAACGTGCAGAAACACCAGCACGAAAGGCTAGAAAACGTGCATGTTCACGGAAGAAAGAAGCTAAGATATCCTACTGACTGTTTTATCCTGTTTTCAAGTGTTAACAAAAGCTTCAAAGAGAATTTCAGTCATCGCGTTGTTGCGCATGCATTTTCGGAGTTTCGGCATTTACAGTTTTGATTTTTAGATTTTAGGCAGACATTATTAAGTTTTCTAACTTTTTTCTGTTCTTCAAGTTCATAGTTTCGAGTTGGGCTTTCGTTACCTACAGAGTAAGCCACTGAAAACACTTGCCCGCAATTATTAATTTGGGAGCAATATACCCAATACGCTTAACAAATAATACAAAAAGGACATTTTCTTTTTTACAAAGCTCACGAATTTTAATGATAATAAACTGATATATGTTACGCATGAGCCAATAGCCTCCATATAAAAAGAAAACAAAATTGGTGAGCTTTTCTCCGCATGCGTTCAATGGCCGGTGAGCTTTTCTCCGCATCCGCCGGTTTTGCGTTGTGCTTTTCTCCGGTGAGCTTATCTCCCGTGAGCTTTTCTCCGGTGAGCTTTTCTCCGGTGAGCTTTTCTCCGGGATTCGGATGGAAACGCGCGTTTAAAACGCTCGCTTTGTTCGAGAATGTTATAATGTCGTCTTAAGATATTATTTACATAGGATGGTTCATGCTATAAGTTAGATATTAGCGCCGAGATGTTTCGGTGGCACCCTCTATTGGTTTCCCTCCGTGACGTCACGACTGGGCTTTGCCTCGCCGTGACATCACCAGTTGTTATTCTGGCTACTTACCATCTGGTGCGACGACGAGTTCGATGGTGTGTTTAAAAAGCACAGTGGAAGCTAGGAGCCATCGCAATCAGAAACTAACACCGTCAAAGTTGACAATCTGACAATGCTCATATGCCCATGGTTTGGCCAATCGTGGAAAGCTGACCACAGCGACGCTTTTAACCGCGCACATCGCTAATAGATTTGTGCGTTGTGTGTCGCTTTGCGTGGGGCGCGGGCTGATAAGGGCTGCTCGGTTCTGTTGCTTGGCTTTTCTGATTGCATCGTCGATTATACGGGGTGGATATTTTTGTTTCTCTAGCACTCACTTTAAATTTTGGCTGCTCGCATCAAAATCGGTCTCTTCGGAACAATTCGTTTGAAACGATGAGCTTGGCTATAAGGAATGATGTTCTTCCAATGGTGTGGGTGGTCGCTTTGATAATGCAGTTATTGCTGTCGATCTGTTGGCTTACGGTACAGGCTCGTGGCGAGTTTACCTTCGTCTATTTTAACGTTGACGTCTAAGAAGTTTATTTCGGTTTGAGAGTACGTATGTGTAAAGCGGATGCTCGGATGAGCAGCGTTGTATCGACCTATGAAGTCCACCAGCTCCTCCTCAGTGTGCAACCAGACAATGAATATATCATCTATAAACCTTTTGTATATTAGTGGCTTTACGGGACATTCAGAAAGAAACTGAGATTCTAATTTTCCCATGAATACGTTGGCGTAGTTCGGGACCATTTTGGTGCCCATCGCAGTTCCGCTAACCTGCCTAAAGTATTTATTGTTAAATTCGAACGTGTTGAGTTCTAAGACAAGCCTCGCTAGAGAAGCGACGACGTTTCCATCTGGGGTATCCGGTTGTTTGTGGAGTTCGTACATGTCAATTAAAAAAAATATTCCATCATCGTGTAGGATATTCGTATACAGCGATGACACATCAAGTGTAACCAGATATGATTATTTTGATATGCGTAAATTTGATATTTTCCTTAAGAAGTGAGTTGTGTCTTTAATGTACGAACCTAAACTTGTAGGTATGTGTTCAATAAAACTGTCTACATATCCTGATATGGGTTCTATTACTGTACCTATTCCGGATATGATTGGGCGCCCTGGGTTACCAGGTTTGTGAATCTTAGGGAGCATGTAGAAGCGGTCCGGGGAAGGCTGTACCGGTTTCATTAATTTATTTTCGTTAGTGGTTATTCTGCGCTCGTCTAGGAGGTCCTTAAGGACCGAGGTCACAGTCGGAGTGGGGTGCACCGTAGGGTCATCTGCGAGAGGTTCATAAAAATTTGGATCATTTAGTTGGCGGTATCCTTCTCGGGTGTATTCAGAAATGCTAAGAATCACAATTGCTCATCCTTCATCGGCTGATTTTATTGTCATGTCTGTCCTATTGCTCAGGGTTTTTAAGCTAGCCCTTTCGGATTTAGTGAGGTTATCCCGTTTTCCCGCCTGCCTGTGATATTCCCGCATAATGTCTTTTTGCACAGCGGCTATGTACAAGTTAAGACAATCGTTACGGTTAGCCTTTGGCGTCCAGTCGCTCGTTGCACGCTGCTGAGAGGTGTTGGAGCTTGAAGGTCAGTCCAAGAAGTATTCCCGCAATCTTAAATTTCGGGCAACGTTGTCGAGGTTGCGTAGTAATTGAAATTCGTAAAAAAAAAAAAAAACTGCGGCGGGACAGAAGTTCAATCCTCTCGAAAGGAGTTTTTCCTCTTCTGTTGATATAGTCAATCCAGATAGATTAACAATGGTGGTGCCACAAGGGGCACTAGTGCTTGACCTATCGTCTGTTATGCTAATGGCCGGTTGAGTATGTTCGCTATAGTTAAATGATGTCGTAAGCCGATGTAAAACAGGGTAAGGAACCTTATCGCGCTGTAGCTCACGTAGCTTGATTGTTTCGAGGTCATTGCGTTTCTTTTTATCGAATTCCGATAGGGCGCTAATTTCGGATTTCGATAAGGGGCCATTTGAACGGTGAAGTGTAGCGGTCGCAGTAGTTAACTGTTTTACTTGTTTGTCACTATGATGAATCGCTATTTGGACCAATTTAAAGGAAGCCTCAAGGAGAACCTGTTGCCATTCCGATCGGTCATGTCGGTCGAGGTTTGTGCAGGCGGGAGGAAGGGAAAGCGACATGCCCTTCGGGGTAATGCCTGCGTTAAGGTACACTAGCAAGGTTGATTTATGAAGTTCGTGCCTAGTGCGTTTATCTGAGAGCTTTCGCACTTTAAGAAAAGTGGTACTGTAGTTTGGAGCGGAGAAACTGGACTCACCGAATTGTCGTCAATCTTCTTTCGGGTGCGGGGAGCTCTCCGCGCCGAGCTTTCGCAGGTTGTAGCGCTGTCTTGGGGTGCTTCTCGGCTGCTGCGGGCGTCGCTTGGGTGCTACACTCTTGATAGGTGTCGGATACTCATCGACGTAGTTGACGCTCTCACTGGCTGCCGGGCACGGTGCTCCCGGGATTCCCACAGGGGCAGCTGGGCTCTCTGGACTGCCCCTGTGGGGATCCCGGGAGCACCGTCCTTGAAACTTGGCCCCGACCGTCAAGCTTCTTTACCCGGATACGAACTGCCCTACGCTTCCCTCTTACGAAAGCTCCAACCGTCATCCCGCCAAAATTTGGACCCGACCGTAGCATTGAATAAACGTTTGCCCATCTGGAACTCTTCCTACGCTTCTTTGGAAACTCCAACCGTCATCCCGCCGTTTTTTTTTTAAATTTGGACTCGACCGTAGCATGGTATAAATACCACCCGCGTTCATCTGTTAAAGTTCTTCACTACGAAGGCCGGACTCCGGCCGAAACGTCGAAGAATAAATCGTCTGTTGTTGCTGTTTTCCCCAAGGTTTTTTTTCTTCCCACCATATATATATATATATATATATATAACGAAGAGGGGAGAAGGCGATTATTAAATTGATTGCATTAAAGCTACGGCAAGGGAAAGGGAAAGAGAGCTGGCGAAAAATTGGGCCAGGAGCGGGGATTGAACCCGCAACCTTCGCCTGTCCGGGGCGACGCCTTAACCGATTAGACCATCCCGGCCACTGGTTTCGGCGGACTCAATTTCTGGTCAGCTCTCTGTGTACTATTAGTTTCGAATTCGCTTAACTGGGTAGACGACAACCGTTGCTGATTTAAGGCCCGCGCTAGTTCCGAATTGCGGCAGTGACGTGGCACGTCATCTCAGCTTTGCAAATATCGGAACAGGGCCCGTCTTCCAAGATATCTAGGGAACCACTCCGCCCCATAGGGACAGGCTGCACCGTATATATAATGGGAATGAGTGAAGATTGACAAGTGCAGCCGTAGTAATATTGTGAACGAAGAGGGGAGAAGGTGATTATTAAATTTATTGCATTAAAGTTAGGGAAAGGGAAAAAGAAAGAGAGCTGGCGAAAAATTGGGCCAGGAGCGGGGATTGAACCCGCAACCTTCGCCTGTCCGGGGCGACGCCTTAACCAATTAGACCATCCTGGCCACTGATTTCGGCGGACTCAATTTCTGGCCAGCTCTCTGTGTACTATTAGTTTCGAATTCGCTTAACTGGGTAGACGACAACCGTTGCTGATTTAAGGCCCGCGCTAGTTCCGAATTGCGGCAGTGACGTGGCACGTCATCTCAGCTTTGCAAATATCGGAACAGGGCCCGTCTTCCAAGATATCTAGGGAACCACTCCTCCCCATAGGGACAGGCTGCACCGTATATATAATGGGAATGAGTGAAGATTGACAAGTGCAGCCGTAGTAATATTGTGAACGAAGAGGGGAGAAGGTGATTATTAAATTTATTGCATTAAAGTTAGGGAAAGGGAAAAGGAAAGAGAGCTGGCGAAAAATTGGGCCAGGAGCGGGGATTGAACCCGCAACCTTCGCCTGTCCGGGGCGACGCCTTAACCGATTAGACCATCCCGGCTTTTTTTTATTTTTTTTTTATTGCCGGAATTTGACAGGGAACAACCAAAAAGGACATACAGACGTTAAAAACTGCTAAAAGCTTCAACCGATCACGCGTCGGTGGTACGCAGTTAAAAGGGCTTCAGATTTATAATTTTTTCCACCACTGACACCCACTCCGGAACACTGGAGCGGAGCTTCCACACCTCAACGACATAGCGTAAGGAGTCGCCAAAGTATTCACCAACAGGCCTCACGTCGAGATCCGCATGACGAACTGCCATGCGGCTCTTCCATATGCTGTGTAAACCTAATAACATGATCAAATCAAAGGGTACATCGTTTTCGTTTTCTACTGCTAAAAACCTAATGCCTTGGGGGTCTAACGGAAAGACTTTCTTTAAGGTACGCTGCAATACGTCCCAGAAAAAATATCCATCCCAACATTCTAAAAACACATGTTCCACGGTCTCTGGTTTTTTGCACAAAAACAATGAACACCCCACGCCACAAACATCCCCTTTTCCGCCATCCACGTTTTCACTGGTAAAGTTCCGGTGTGGAGCTTAAAAAAGAAAGTCTTTATACACGCCGGCACAGACATTCGTCTAACGCGTTTGAGGACATCCTGCCCCGGGCCTTCACTATACAATGATCGATACAACGGGACAGGTAGTGTAACATCAACAAGATCTTTGTACAACCTTTTTCTAGTTACTTCGCTCAGGTACTCTAGAGAAAAACGTACTCGCAAAAACCTGTAGGCTGCCACAACTTCACGCATGAAACCAAAAATGCCCCCTGGCTCCACCGTATCTGACGAGACAATAAACTCAGGAAGAGCCTTGCCCAACCGTACTTGACACATTGTACGCAGAAAAGGGTCCCTAACCTCACGTAAAAAGAGGAAGCGATGAACTAGCTGCTTTAAAAACAGATGCGACACTGCAAGTCCCCCATTCCCCACACTACGAAAAAGGTTTGTCCGGCCCGTACGCTCATAAGAAGAGCCCCAAATGAAAACCGCGAAAACCCGGTGCAACTTCTGAACACTCACCCTCGAACAGTGAAGGACTTGGAGCACATACCACAGTTTGCTTACAAAGAACAGGTTGCAAACCGCGGCACACGCAAACACCGACAAGTCTTTTCCCCTCCACTTCTCAGATTTGTCCCGAAGTGCAATCGTCTGCCTCTGCCAATATGGCTCGCTGTCCCGATAGTTTTCAAGCGGCACCCCCAAATATTTCACGCGAGAAGAGACCCATTTTACATTTTTGTACAGACTTGGTGTGACATCCCAGTCCCCGTGCCAAAATCCTAAACATTTATCCCAATTTACAGCACTTTTACTGCTGCGGCAAAACCGTTTAACAATGGCAATGACTTCACTCACACTCTTCCGATTAGCACAAAACACAGCGATATCGTCGGCGTAGGACAGGACTCGCACTTCGACTGAGTGCAGCTCAAACCCACGAATAGCATTATTCTTAATTATGCTTAAACAAAACGACTCTATATACATACAAAAAAGCAACGGTGAGAGAGGGCAGCCTTGCCTCACTGACCTGCGTACGCGGATACGTTGCCCAACTGACTTGTTGACTATGATACTTGTGGCACATCCTTCATAAGCCAATTGCACCCCTTCTATAAGGATAGAGCCGACGTTAACATGTTCTAATAAAATCATCATGATTTCGTGCGACACGCGGTCGAATGCTTTCTCAAAGTCTATCTGAAGCATGGCAATGGTAGTGTTCATTATATCACAGCATTCGAGTACACTACGAGCAGAGTGAATATTTGTCGCGATAGACCTTCCTTTGATCCCACAAGTCTGATGAGGCCCAACAATATCTTTAATCACTAATTGAAGTCTCCGTGCTAAAATCTTCATTAGTATCTTGTAGTCAACATTTGTTAAACTGATCGGCCTATAGGCCGTGACATTACGAAGTTTCACGCTATCTTGAGTTTTAGGAATCAATACCGTGTGAGACAACAAAAAAGACGGGGGCAGCTTTTTTACCTCGTACGCCTCTGTGAAAACATTGTATAACAAAGGCGCAACCTCGTGCTTAAACGCTTTGTAAAAGGCTGCGCTGAGACCGTCCGGTCCGGGCGACTTTCCAGGATTCAGGTCATCGATTGCTCTCTCTATTTCCTTGGTGGTAATCGGCAGCTCCAAAAGGTCTTTAGTCTCCTCACTTAACCTCGGCAGAAGTGGTAGAAATTCGGCACGAAAAGCCTCTACGTCTACGGGTTGTAGGAAAACAGTTCAGAATAATACGAGTAAAAGGCTCTTTCAATACTTCTAAGGTCTCTCGTGATGTTTCCATCAACCTCAATCTCGGTTATCGTGTTCTTGTGGGCGTAGCTCTTTTCGAGACTTAACGCTCGCTTCGTCGGAAGCTCGCCCCTTGCAAGCTTATCTGCTCGCGCCCTGATAAGCGCTCCATGATACCGCTCTTGGTCGAGGGCCTCAAGCTTTATCTTCAAATCGCGAATGTCATGTTTGAATTCCCCTGGAGCCTTGCTTTCTTCTGTAATGAGTGTTTGCAGTATACTCCGCATTATTGTTTCCTGCTCTCTTTGGGAATGCTTTAAAGCACCAGCCCATTCTATAGCAGTCATTTTGAGACTCTGTTTAAATCTTTCCCATTGTTCGCCATAATTACTTGTAACTTCGTTTAATTCATTTAGACGGTCTTTAACCACTTTTGAAAACTCAGCGTCTTCCAGGAGTCGATTATTCAGTTTCCATAACTCCCAGGAGAACTTCGTTCGTTTCTTTATACCACCTATACTGAAGGAAACCAAACAGTGATCGCTAAACGATACAGGCGCTACCGTGTAGCTACTACATATAGCAATTAGATCTAAAGAAACATAAGCTCTATCTAGCCGTGCATGGCTGCTCCCCTGAAAATGAGTGTACTGGGTAGTTCTGGCATGACACACACATTCCGCTATGTCTTCAAGCCCTGCCTTACTAACAATATCATTTAAGGCAATAGTGCTGACATCTCTGTACGGGGTCGTACCTGTCTTGTCTGCTGCCGCACAAACACAGTTAAAGTCGCCAATCAGCACTACGTAACGTTCACACAAGCAATAGCGCCTGACATTTTCAAAAAATACCCTCCGATCCTCTACCTTGTTAGGCGCGTACACGCAGATCACTCGCCACTCTAATGAAGAAAACTTAAAGTCGCAGAGTACGAGTCTACCTGCTAAACATGTAACTACTGACTGCTCAACGATTCCAATCGAATTTTTGAAAAAGAGACAGCATCCTCCAGAGATTCCAGTAGCATGACTAACGCATACGTTGTACCGGGCTGTGAACGGTCTCAACATGCCCTCGGTGCGATCCTCGCTCTCCACCTTAGTTTCTTGTATCGCAACTACGTCCAGCCCCTCTTCCATGAACAGACGGCTAAGCTGGTACTGTTTGCGCCTGTCGCCTAGTCCTCGTACATTCAGAGTACCAATACGCAGTGCACGTTCAAGTTCTATCATAGTCTAGAGCGTGACCGCACTAAGGGCACACCGCGAGAGGAAACAGATCTACTGAGGGGGTCGGTCCTCACGAGGTAACGATGAGGACCTCCTCGGTGACCGGCGACGACTCTTCTTCGATAGGGCGACCTTCCAGACGACTTCACTGCGCTGCGGCACTTGCTCCCCTGCACAAGTCACAGTCACCTCATCGCGTCGGCGCTTAGCCGTCGCCAAGTCCAAGTCCATGTCGCCGTCTTGGTTCGCCCCTTCGGAAGTTTTATTCGCCTCGCACACGGCCCCTTCCATCCCTTCTTCTTGAGTCTGCGGCTCGGTCTCAGGCTGCTTCTGCCTCTCCCATTCCTTAGTGGGCGGTGAAGTAAGTGAACTCTGAATGTCGCCGCCAAGTGGTTCACTGCCAGGAGCCCCGTTAACGTTGCTCGCAGCCTGCTCTGCCTCGAACTCGTCCATGTCCTGTTCGCAGCTATCGTCGCCAGTCGTGGGCGCAGCGACTCGGGCGTAAGTCCGGGCACAGTCTTCTCTTTGGTGTCCAAACGTGCGACACCCAGAGCACCAAGGCGCCCTGCAGTCGCGCCGGATGTGCCCCGTGCGTTTGCAACGGAGGCACACCGGCGCGCGTCCGGGGACCACCACAAGGACCGTCCCTCCGTGAAAGCGTAGTTGATGCGGCAGGTTTTCTGGTGTCATATCCTGTCGAAGGGTGAGGACAACGCTCAGCGTCGTAGAATCGACGCCTACAAGACCCTCCACTCTCCATTTTTCCCGGACGACGTCTTTCACCTCGCCGTAAAGGTCAAAAGCTCGGCGAACGGCTTCGACGGGCATGTCAAAGGTGACCCAATGCAGCTTCACCCTGATTTCTCGCCGGCACGGGTCGATCACCAAGCAGCGGCGCCCCTTCACCTGCAGTTGCCCCTCGGACAGCAGCTTGCCCTTGGCTTCCGGCGTCTTCAGCTTTAGAAGCCAGACATGACCCATCTGGTACGCGCCCAGACCGGCCACCTCTAACAACACCCCCACCTGCTTCAACGAGGGCACGAAGTCTTCGGCTCTGTAGGGCCGTCCACCGGTGTCACAGTGCAGCACTACGCTGCACTTCAGCGATTCCCCGGTAGGCAACGGAGGCAACATCACAGCGTCATCTTGGGCGAAGCTACCCTTATCAGTGGCACCGCGGCCGAGGCCGCTCGTCATCGCCGCTCCTGCGGAGCGATCCATATCACACGTCCGTACTGCACGACAGCCGGAAGTGGAATCCCGATTAGACCATCCCGGACACTGGTTTCGGCGGACTGAATTTCTGACCAGCTCTCTGTGTACTATTAGTTTCGAATTCGCTTAACTGGGTAGACGACAACCGTTGCTGATTTAAGGCCCGCGCTAGTTCCGAATTGCGGCAGTGACGTGGCACGTCATCTCAGCTTTGCAGATATCGGAACAGGGCCCGTCTTCCAAGATATCTAAATTTAATAATCACCTTCTCCCCTCTTCGTTCACAATATTACTACGGCTGAACTTGTCAATCTTCACTCATTCCCATTATATATTTGGTGCAGCCTGTCCCTATGGGGAGGAGTGGTTCCCTAGATATCTTGGAAGACGGGCCTTGTTCCGATATTTGCAAAGCTGAGATGACGTGCCACGTCACTGCCGCAATTCGGAACTTGCGTGGGCCTTAAATCAGCAACGGTTTTCGTCTACCCAGTTAAGCGAATTCGAAACAAATAGTACACAGAGAGCTGGTCAGAAATTCAGTCCGCCGAAACCAGTGGCTGGGATGATCTAATTGGTTAAGGCGTCGCCCCGGACAGGTGAAGGTTGCGGGTTCAATCCCCGCTCCTGGCCCAATTTTTCGCCAGCTCGCTTTCCCTTTCTCTTTCCCTAACTTTAATGCAATAAATTTAATAATCACCTTCTCCCCTCTTCGTTCACAATATTACTACGGCTGCACTTGTCAATCTTCACTCATTCCCATTATATATACGGTGCGGCCTGTCCCTATGGGGAGGAGTGGTTCCCTAGATATCATGGGAGACAGGCCCTGTTCCGATATTTGCAAAGCTGAGATGGCGTGCCACGTCACTGCCGCAATTCGGAACTAGCGCGGGCCTTAAATCAGCAACGGTTGTCGTCTACCCAGTTAAGCGAATTCGAAACTAATAGTACACAGAGAGCTGGTCAGAAATTCAGTCCGCCGAAACCAGTGGCCGGGATGGTCTAATTGGTTAAGGCGTCGCCCCGGACAGGCGAAGGTTGCGGGGATTGAACCCGCAACCTTCGCCTCTTCGTTCACAATATTACTACGGCTGCACTTGTCAATCTTCACTCATTCCCATTATATATACGGTGCGGCCTGTCCCTATGGGGAGGAGTGGTTCCCTAGATATCATGGGAGACAGGCCCTGTTCCGATATTTGCAAAGCTGAGATGGCGTGCCACGTCACTGCCGCAATTCGGAACTAGCGCGGGCCTTAAATCAGCAACGGTTGTCGTCTACCCAGTTAAGCGAATTCGAAACTAATAGTACACAGAGAGCTGGTCAGAAATTCAGTCCGCCGAAACCAGTGGCCGGGATGGTCTAATTGGTTAAGGCGTCGCCGCGTCGCCCCGGACAGGCGAAGGTTGCGGGTTCAATCCCCGCTCCTGGCCCAATTTTTCGCCAGCTCTCTTTCCCTTTCCCTTTTCCTAACTTTAATGCAATAAATTTAATAATCACCTTCTCCCCTCTTCGTTCACAATATTACTACGGCTGCACTTGTCAATACTCACTCATTCCCATTATATATACGGTGCAGCCTGTCCCTATGGGGAGGAGTGGTTCCCTAGATATCTTGGAAGACGGGCCCTGTTCCGATATTTGCGAAGCTGAGATGACGTGCAACGTCACTGCCGCAATTCGGAACTAGCGCGGGCCTTAAATCAGCAACGGTTGTCGTCTACCCAGTTAAGCGAATTCGAAACTAATAGTACACAGAGAGCTGGTCAGAAATTCAGTCCGCCGAAACCAGTGGCCGGGATGGTCTAATTGGTTAAGGCGTCGCCCCGGACAGGCGAAGGTTGCGGGTTCAATCCCCGCTCCTGGCCCAATTTTTCGCCAGCTCTCTTTCCCTTTCCCTTTCCCTAACTTTAATGCAATAAATTTAATAATCACCTTCTACCCTCTTCGTTCGCAATATATATATATATACAGGGTGTTTCAGAGAACGCACGCCCAATCGCTCCTACGAAAACTACTCATCGCAACGAAAAAAGGCTTGTGGCATTTTGGTCCTGGACCAGGGGCGCATTTAGTAAGATTATTAAAGTCCGCAATAATTAAGTTTTTAAATATTTTTACGTAATTAACTTTTTTAATAATTTGTTTAAGGGCATGGTTTAAATTAGAAAATTGCTCAGCGTCATCGAAAAACACTAAATCAAGAAATTGCAGAACGATAGAAGGCGTGCAAAGCATTTTACGGCTTTCTGAAAAACCACACAAATTCGACGGGTTTTTAAGTTTCGGTTTGCTATCGGAGCGCATCTCGGGCCCGGCGGCACCGCGCCCCGTGGAGAGATAGTGCAACCAGCCTCTGCTGCGTCGCGCGATGACAGCGCAGCAGAGGTTGGTTGCACTCTCTCTCCACGGGGTGCGG
This sequence comes from Ixodes persulcatus, assembly GCA_013358835.2. Taxonomy (NCBI): domain Eukaryota; kingdom Metazoa; phylum Arthropoda; class Arachnida; order Ixodida; family Ixodidae; genus Ixodes; species Ixodes persulcatus. The sequence continues at coordinate 95,113 of JABSTQ010000362.1, forward strand.
TGCCACTGGGGCCGAGATGCGCTCAGGTAGCAAACCGAAACTTAAAACCCGTCGAATTTGTGCGGTTTTTCAGAAAGCCATAGAATGCTTCGCGTGCCTTTTATCGTACTGCAATTTGTTGATTTGGTGTTTTTCGATGATGCTGAGCAATTTTCTAATGTAAACCATGCCCTTAAACACAATATTAAAAAAGTTAATTACGCAAAAATAATTAACAACTTAATTATCCCGGACTTTAATAATTTGCCTAATTGGGTTCCTGGCCCAGGACCAAAACGCCACAAGCCTTTTTTCGTTGCGATGAGTAGTTTTCGCAGGAGCGATTTGGCCTGCGTTCTCTGAAACACCCTGTATATATATATATATATATATATATATATACAGGACATTCCTCATAAATTGAGCCAAGGTTTAGAAATATTTTGGTGCATTTTAGGATTAAAAAACCAAAGGAATAAGTTTGTTTATTGTTTGGAGCAAGTCTGGCTATTTTTGCATTGTGCCCAATTAACAAATTAATTATTATTAGAATGAAATTTTGGAATATTCACTTTAAAGCAAAATTTCCCGTGACAAAGTTGTAGAGCGTCCTCGGAAACATCCAATTCCGTGGGAATTGTCAAGAAACCATTATCACAATTTGTTTTTCCGGGCTTCAAAAAAGTGCCCGAATTACAAAAAAAAAAAAAAAAAAAGAAAAAAAACGCGAATGTTTTAACAGCGTTTTGTGTCAGCAGTGGTCTATTCAGCATTCAGGCATAGTTTATTCAAGCCACTGCTGAGAGCGCTGCAGTAGAAGGTGAACGCGCGCAGTCACACGTTTTTTTTTTTCATATTTCGCAAACTTTTTTCGAATTCCATATAACAAAAAAAAAAACGTTTTAAGGTTTCTTGATAGAAAACACTTAATTATATGTTTCTGAGAGCGCTCTACAACTTTGTCATTGGAACTGTTGCTCTAAATTGAATGTTTCAGAATGTAATTATTGAATCATAATTAAATAATTAATTGGGCAAAATAAAAGCCTGACTTGCTATAAACAATGAACAAACTTATTCGTTTGGTGTCGTCTGCCTAAAGTGCACTTAACCAATTTGTAAAAATTGGCTTAAGTTACCTAGAATACCATATATATATATATATATATATATATATATATATATATATATATATATATATATATATATATATATATATATATTTATATTGTAACGATAATTCTCCTCAGTCCCTCAGTCGTGCCGTCCCGTTCTCAGTTCTCGTCGTCTTCCTTCTCTTTCACTTTCTTATCATAGCACTCTCCCCCCTTCCACTGAAAAAAGAAACAAAAGTGGTAATCTATGTTAACAATACAGTTAATGTGATCTTGATCGTAGTCCGTACGCAAAAGATGTCCACATTCTTTACGGAACTTGGACTTGGCGCGCTCGTGGGATGTATATCTTGAGATGTGATACATGCTCAGGGAAGCAGCGGTGTGTGCCGAGAGGTCGTCCATCAGTGAGGTCCTCGAAGTAGTAGGTGACAAGCCCTCTCCGTTCCAAGATTCGATAAGTCCCTCGGTATCGGGGAAGAAGCTTAGCAGCTCTCCCGACAGACCGCAAGGTCTGTCTCGCCAGAACTTTATCTCCAATTTGAAACTGGTGCACATTATGGAGACCGGCCTCTGACATATTGCCAGTCTTTTCCTGACTTCGCCGAATGGCATCACGTGCCTGTCTACGAATTTCATCAGGAGAAGCACGTTGCGTGTCCCTGCAACGTTGTGTCCCGTTCACCCCAAGCCTTGTCTCAATAGGCAGCGTCACGTCACGACCGTATAAGAGTCTGAACGGTACTTCTTTTGTGGTTTCTTGCTGTGATGTGTTCAGTGCGAACATGGCGTGTGGGACTAAGTTATCCCAATTAGTATGCGTGGAGTTTACATAGGCAGACAAAAGACATCTGTAAGTGTACGGTTGTTCCTCTCAACTAGACCGTTCGTTTGAGGATGATACACGAATGTCGGAGAATGTCGTATGCCATGTCTCGCCAGACAGTTTCTAAAATGGTGAGAGATGAACGGTGTACCACGGTCTGAAATTATTGCGCGTGGCGGGCCATGTCTCAGAACAATGTTGATATCAATAAACTCTTCTAGGAAATCTGCCGTAGCATCGGGCACCGCTAGGGCCTCTACCCATTTGGTTAAGTAGTCAACTGCGACTATGACATAACGATTCCCGCTCCGGGATTTCGGAAAAGGTCCGAGAAAGTCAATTCCAATTAGCTCAAACGTATGTTCTGGAGGTGTGACTGGGCAACGCGGTACGTTCCACTTAGTTGTAGATGTCTTCCGGAACTGGCAGTGTTCGCATGTCAGAACGTGTCGAACGACGTCTTGACGTAGGCCGCGCCGCGAAAAACGTGCGGCGACCTTAGTGTAAGTCTTTTCTCGCCCAAGGTGACCTAGACTTGGAGCGTCATGGCATGCTTGAAGTATTGCCACCCGCAAGCTCACGGGTACAACTGGTAGCGAGACGTTGCCTGCTGACTGTCGTTTCTTTACGTGGCACATATATTATCGACAATCCTGTATGCTCGCAACAGGCCCGGTAATCGTCGTCGTGTGTCATTCAGTATCTCGGTGGAACTTTGTTGGAGGATCGAGCGTATATTAGCTAGCTCAGCGTCGTTTACCTGTGCCGTGTACAAGTTTTGAATAGCAGAAATTCCCACGAGGTGGCGCGAAAGAAAGTCCGCATCTTGGTGAGATGATCCACTGCGATGACGAATTGAGAAGTTATATTCCTGCAGCTGGAGTGCCCACCTTGCAAGCTTTGGCGTCAGGTCCTGCATGGATTGCAACCATTGCAATGCGGCATTGTCCGTTACTACCGTAAAATGACGACCATAGAGATATGAACGAAACTTGCTGACGGTCCAGACCACGGCGAGACATTCCAGTTGAGATGAATGGCTTCTACTCTCACAATCGTCTAAATGTCGACTAGCGAAGGCCAGCACTCTTTCGATGCCGGATGAATCCTTTTGGGGCAGTACTGCACCCAGACCATCACCGCTATCATCGGTGTGCAGGATTGTCTCATTAGTCTCGTCGAAGTGTGCTAGAACGAGATGGTTTAGCAAGGCATGCTTGATGTCTGCAAATGCCTGACTTTGTGCCTCCCCCCAGGTCCGTGTGGTTGTTTTCCGTAGAAGGGTAGGGGTCGTGTGCGTCTCGCGACATCTTTTATGAAACGCCGAAAATACGACGCGAATCCTATGAAGGTTCTTAGCTCTTTGATCGTTGTCGGAGCTTGATATTCTGCAATGAATCGCACTTTCTCAGTATCGGGGAGGATGCCTTCCGAAGTGATCGAGTGTCCCAAATATGTGACTTGTCCAAAGCCGAAAAAACACTTCTTAGCCTTCAGTTTAAGTCCAGCATCATATAGAGGCTGCACTACAAGACGAAGTCGGCGCTGATGCTCATCAAATGTAGGGGCATAAATGATGATATCGTCGAGGTACACCAGGGCCATTGTTCATTTGAGATGACCGAGCACTTTATCCATTAGCCGCTGGAATGTGGCTGCAGCATTGGTTAGTCCGAATGGTAACCGATTGAATTGAAATAGGCTGTCAGGTGTTACGAAAGCGGTTTTCTCTGCATCCTCGGGTGTTATGGGGACTTGCCAGTACCCGGAAATCAAATCAAGGGTGGTAAAAAATTTTGCTTTCGCGAGACGATCTAAGGCGTCGTCTAACCGGGGTAGTGGGTAGACATCTTGTTTAGTGACACTGTTGAGTTTCCTGTAGTCGACACAAAACCGAATAGATCCGTCGTTTTTGGGAACTAGAACTACCGGTGATGACCACGGGCTATCAGATGGTGATATGACGTCTTGCTTGAGCATTTTGTGCACTTGTTCGTTATGATCTGTCGTTCTGACGGGGCAACTCGACGAGGATGCTGATGAATGGGGTGAGACATTCCTGTATCAACTGAATGCTCAAGCAAAGAAGTGCAACCCAAGTCATTGGAGGAGGTTGCAATAACGTGTCAAAATTCCTGAAGTAACGTTCGGAGGGATCGAGCTTGTTCCTCCGTCAGGTGAGGACGAAAATTCAAGTCGTTCCATGCTTTTTCGTTAGGTGGACTTGAAAAGCCCATGTTGTCGACTGGGATAAGGGTCGAAACAGTCCGGGAATGGGTTTGACGAGTTACTGTTCCCAACTTCTCTCCGCGACTAATGCTTGTGTCGGTGGATCCGAAGTTGATGACGAGGTTGTTAAAACAGAAGTTCGGGCGAGTTGGTAGTTCATGACGCACGAGGACGCAGCGCACCCGTAACAAACACTAGGACAACGTTCACAGTCACACCAAAAGAAAGAAAGGGACACTTACACAGCGCTGACTTCAACTCTTTGTATATTCCCGCCTTTTTCTCTTCTTTCACGTCTAATGCAGAACCTAGGCCACATCTTTTTCTTTCTCTGCTGAAGGTTAACTGTAAAAAACCTATCCTCAGTGACCTATCCTCAGTGACCTGTATCTTGCACACCTTGACAGGAATTTAAACCAAACTCTCGACGCGTCAAAAGTTAAAAAAGTATTCAGATATGTCGATGATTATTTAATTGTCCTCGCCACCGATGACCAAAATCTGACAGTCTTGGTACCAGACATTCTCGACAGTTTCAAAAGGTGCATGAACCCATTGGAGATTACCCACGAACTTCCAAGTGAAAGATGTTTGAGATTCTTAGATCTTCGTCTTTGTATGTCACCGTACCATACGTGCTGGACTTACGAGCCAAGGGTAAAGAAGCCACTTCTGCCATTCAACTCCGCGCATTCAAAACTCGTAAAGAGAGGCATAGCGCGGTTGTGCCTTAAGAACTCTCTTACGACGTCATGCTTCCATCCCATCCAAAGGAGCTTTGATGGGCAAGTGTCGCGATTAAAATGCGCAGGATATCCACCATCCTTGTTAACATCAGTGGCGGAAGGACTTATCAGAGAATTTAAGCATGATGACCGATGTAAGAAAAGTCATCGGGACAGGACAAAAAGACCAGTGATTGTGCCATATCTCCATCATTTTTCTCATGGCCTCAAGAAAATAGCAAACAAAGTAAGCACGGACGTTATTTTCTCCGCTCCGAACAAGCTCTACAGCCTGTGCAAGAGGGTAAACACTCCTTCAAGAACACCGACGTCCTGCACAACGAATCACAGAAATAAGTTCGTTCGATGTACTGAAAATGTGGTCTACTCCTTCCCCCTGTCCTGTGGAAGAACATATATCGGACAGACGGGAGTGTTTAAACGACCGCCTCAGAGAACACAACTTGGCCACCATCAACAAGAACTCTGGACATGTTGGCATACACATTCGGGACTGTGGGTGCACAGCGGAACTTGACAAGTGTGCGGTGTTGGCAAGGAGCCGAGACCAGCTCACAAGGGAAATAATAGAAGCGGAGAACATTGCCAGGCAAAACGGCAGGTGTATTAGCAATCCATCTATAGCGCTGTCACAAAAAGAGCTGGATTACTTAGCTTTGCATCATTGATCTACAGTAATTTTTCATTTTCAATTTCAAGCTTAAAAATTTTTACAGTTAACCTTCAGCAAAGAAAGAAAAAGATGTGGCCTAGGTTATGCATTAGACGTGAAAGAAGAGAAAAAGGCGGGAATATACAAAGAGTTGAAGTCAGCGCTGTGTAAGTGTCCCTTTCTTTCTTTTGGTGTGACTGTGAACGTTGTCCTACTGTTTGTTACGGGTGCGCTGTGTCCTCGTGCGTGATGACGAGGATTTTGGTGTGACCCTCTTTACAGAGAAGAATGCTTCTCGGAGCTGCCATTTCTTGACCGGGCAAGCACTTCAGATAAGGATCGAAGATTACATCTCCACAAAATCGTTCCGACACAACGTCATTTACCCATACTCCAGAGTTTGCCGGGACAATTGTTTCTTCTGGAGACTACTGCAGTAAGTTTAGTGCCTTTTCGGGTAGACCTATGTTCATTGATGACGCGCGTTTTCATTGCTTGCCAACAATATTGGCCGAAGGTAAGAAAACGTGATGAACCACGTAACAGGCCATTTTGATATCTGGTAGGTTCATCTTGCGAAAATAACATCTTTGACTTCGGGTTACTTGGGAGAACCATCGTTGTTGTCTCAATGAGGGGTATGTCTGATTTGAAACTGATAGTCAGCCCGGTCTTTTTGCACCAGTCACACCCAAGAATGACCAGATGTACCACATTTGTGACGACAACAAAATCATGTAGCAGTTGTGTTGCTTCTCCAACCATTGCCAAGGACATTACGCCTGCGGATTTTAACTCGGAACCATTCGCAGAAAGGAGCTGGGTGGTAGTTGCTGCCTTGAGATTGGTTAGCAAGCTTGCTACAACTCGACTATCAATAATGCTCACTGCGGACCCAGTGTCCACCAGAGCACTAAACTGCTGGTTGAGTTCCGCAATATGTATAGATACACATGGTGGTGAGTAATGTTTTGGCATCTTTACTGATGTTTGTGTTTCTGCAGTTATGCCTAAGGTAATCTTGGGGACTGGATGAACTACCACCGAGCCCTGCCCCGATGGCTCGCGGAAGCGTTTCCCGGACGTGAAGTTTCCTGGGGTTCATTCGGGCGCTGTCGAGCAAAATATCCGATGCCACCACAGCGGAAGCAATGTTACGGCCGCGACGACTCGTGGTGGTTCATCATGGATAAGGTGCTGATAGCTGTAATACGTGCTGCCCTTTCCGTAGTACGAAACGCGGCTTCTGTTTCAACTGCTTGGACTAAATCTGCTCGCAGGGTCGTTGGGCGTCCAAGGCGTACAATTTGTTGAATCTGGACATCACCATTGGCGTCCAGAAAGGAAGCAGTAGTCAAGGTACTTATGGTGTCGGGGGAAGAGCTTGGAAAGGATTTTCCTGCAAGACGTTCGATGCTGGCTGCAGGCTCTGGGAAAGTCTCGCCAGAACGTTGACGGCGAGAGCGCAGTTCTGCATAGGGAAGTTGTTCAAAATGAGAGTCGCCGAACCGAGCGTCCAGGGCAGCGATTAAGGTAGGGTAGTCGTGAAGGAGGTCTGCTGGGATAGTCTCTAAGATTTCGACGGCCTTCCCCCAGAGGTAAGACACCAGGGCTCTTGCTTTGTTTGAGACGTTCCAGCCGTTGGCTTCTTCGATCATTTCAAACTGAATCTGATAGGCTTCCCAGGAAACTGCTGCGTCAAATGGTTGCGGTTTTAATAGAAATGCTCCGTGTGCCGCAATAAATTGAGAAGCCGTACTGCCTCGGAAAAGGTGGGGTGCGGGCCCGGCTTGTTGTAGTTGATCTCGGAGGGCCTGGACTTCCAACTGTAACTGGCGCACCTGGACTTTCGTGGGATCCTGGTTTACAGCACCCAAAGCAGATTGATCTTCCAGGTCTCGCACGTCATCATCGTTGCGGTCTCCGGCGTGGGAGTGAGAGCGGATGAGAGGCATATCCCACCGCTTCCACCAAAACTGTAACGATAATTCTCTTCAGTCACTCAGTCGAGCCGTCCCGTTCTCAGTTCCCGTCGTCTTCCCCCTCTTTCACTTTCTTATCGTAGCAATATATATACATAAGGCGTTTTTACTTATTCTTTCAGATTTGTTTAGAAAAAGCCGTGAAAGCTACACTTATGCGGTTTGCGCAGGTGAGTTATACGGCCAAGAGCACATAATGTAGGGAGATAGGTGCAACTATTAGTCGACTAATGAAGTAAAGTTTGTTAATGAAATTTCTAATTAGTGCAAGTAGACGTATAGTTCCAATTAGAAACTTGCTGTGCATCATCGAAAACCACTAATCCACTATTTTTCGAAGGTTATAATGTCGGGGCAGCATTTTACGGCGTTCGGTAAAAACGCTTCATTTGAACGCGTTTCTAGATTTCGGTTTCTTATCGGAGCGCATCTTTGCGCCCGCGGTCCTGCTCCCTGGTGGTCGGGGCGCGAATCCACTCCCTCGCCTCCCTCGTTGAATGGAGGGAAGTAGGGCGGATGTGTGTTTGCGCGTCGCAGCCACTGGGGAGCAGGACTGCGGGCGCGTAGATGCGCTCCGATAAGAAACCGAAATCGAGAAACGCGTCCAAATGGAGCGTTTTGAAAGGACGCCATGAAATGCTGCCTCGGCATTATATTTTTCTAAAAAGAGTTGATTTAGTGGTTTTCGCTGATACTCAGCGAGTTTCTAATTGAAACTATGTGTCTATTTGCACTAATTAAAAAGTTAATTAACAAATTTTACTTAATTAACCGACTAATAGTCGCGACTATTTCCCTATACTATGTGCTCTTGGCCGTATAACTCGCCTGCACAAACCGCATAAATGTAGATTTCACGACTTTTTTTAACAAATCTGAAAGAATAAGTAAAAACAGCCAAGTTTGTTTGAACCGGTGGCTTTTTGTACATATACGATATACCTAAATATACAGGGTATTTCACGAAAGGCGGACAATTTCGATATTGCGAAAACTCCGCATCGCACCCAAAAAAGGCTTGTGTCGTATTGGTCCAAGGCCAAAGTACTATTTAGGAAAATTATGAAAGCTCGGGATAATTAAGTTGTTAATTATTTTCGCGTAGCTACGTTTTTAAATATTGAGTTTAGGGGCATAGTTTCAATTGGAATCTTGCTGAGCATCATCGAGAAACACTACATAAAGAAATTGCTGGACGATAGAAGGCACGCGCGGTATTTTACGGCTTTTTGAAAAACCGCATAACTTCGACGGGTTTTTAAGTTTTGGTTTGCAATCGGAGCGCTTCTCGGCACCGACGGAACCGCACCTTGTGGAGAAATGGTGCAACCAGCCTCTGCTGTGTCTCGCGAAGACAGCGCAGCAGAGGCTGTAAAATATCGCTCGTGCCTTCTATCTTTCTGAATTTGTTGATTTAGTGTTTTTCGATGATGCCCAGGAAGATTTTAATGGAAACTATGCCCTTAAACTCAATTATTTAAAACATTTATTACGCGAAAATTATTAACTACTTAATTATTCCGAACTTCAAAATTTTTCCTTAATAGGCCCCTGTCCTAGGACTAAACGACGCTAGCCATTTTTTGGTGCGATGTGTAGTTTTCGCAATTTGAAATTTGTCCACCTTTTGTGAAACACCCTGTATGTATATATATATATATATATATATATATATATATATATGTGTGTGTGTGTGTGTGCGTGTAAGTCTATATGCACGATCTGAAAACGAAAACGAATATTACACCTCCAAATAAGAGAGAAAACCTACATGGTTCAATTCCGGCTGCAAACAGCACCACTGTCAAGAATACGTTTGGATAAAAAATGACCTCCCATTGTTTATTTTTTTATAATGCTGCAATCGATGCGAATATTCCTGGACTTTCATCTATTAATTTATGTTTGATTCTAATAGCCAAACTCTTAAGACCGTATTAGAAAACCAAAGTTATCCGCCAGGTGTAGTTGACGATGCTATTCAGAAAGCCAAGTAATTGAACCGCGCGGACTCATTGATGGACGTCCCCACAATGAGACATCCAACGTTTTTGTCGAATTGCGTTGCATCGGTATATTAAATATAACTCGCACTGTTCGCATTCGCGATTTGATTTAAATCCAAATTCTAGAAGTTTCACTGATAACTTATCAAATGAGTGCTCCGGGAGTTTGAGGTATTTTGAAAGAGGTAGATTTAGAAGGAATTATTTTAGGTAAAAGCAGTTTTAGGGACACCAGGTGGTGTTGACGTGAAGCCAACACTACCTGGTGTCATAATAAGTTGATCATTTAGTGAGATATTCGTTCGCGTCGTATTAAACGATTAAACGAAAAAAGAAAGAAAGAAATGTTAAGGCCCTTCGGTTCTAGAGTATTAAATTTATAAATTAATCTCGATTCCTTTTTTTTCCCCCGGTTGCTGGTGTTTCTAAAGCCACCTTGAAGTAGAATAAGACTAAATTCAGAAACTGCATTAAGTTCGTAAGAGCTAAAGTGAGGACAAACTGGCCCGGGAATGTGTGAACGAATGTGACGTTTATGTAGATTCATGCGTTTTTGTAAACTTGTTCCAGTTTCTCCTATATATTGAATTAGTCATTTTTCACATTGAACCAAATAAACGACATTAAACGTGTTGTTTATTTTCGAATAAATTTGTTTTGTGTACTACGAATAGAGTCAGCAAGCACTGAATCGAAACACAAATTACAGTGCTTATTATTACGGTTTACACTACCGGGGTGGACCGTGCTACGTCCAATGCAGTCTGTAGATTCTCTAAACATATACATAAAATTACGGAGTCGATTAGAAGCAGCGGCGCTCGTAATAATAATGCACTGCAGTCAAAAAGTGGCTACAACTAAAATGTGCGAAATACGGTAGGAAATGTGTCAACATAATTTGTAACGATATCGAGCTTGAAAAAAACAAAAACAAAAAACTTTACATTTTAAACATTGTACTCAGAAGAAACTTCCTGTTTCTCAAGTTTATTAAGCATCGTTTAGATTCGGTGCTTTTAATCGGAAGTTATCCTTCTAATAACTAAAATAATCCCCGGAGAAGGGGAACAAGAGGGACAGAGGGCAAACACAAATCTCCAAACACAGCTAGCTGTGCTTGAAAATTTGTGTTTGTCCTTTGTCCCTCTTGTTCCCCTTCTCCGGAGATTTTTTTCGTCATTCCTGTCCATCTCGTTTGTAACTTTGCATTTAATTGCATTATGATCATATCCGTATAATAATTTTTATTTTATTTTTTTATCTTGTTTTTTATTTATTTATTCTCCCTCTTATTCATCTTCGATCTCTACCTTTTTTTCTCCTCCTACTCCTCCTCTTCTCCCTCCTCTTCCTCCTCCTCACCATCATCATCATCTTTTTTATCATCATTGTCATTGGTATTCGGATTATCCTTGGGGCTGTCTTCATCCAAAACGCAATTTCCTTCTGTACAGGTGCCTTTTAAATTGCCCTCTTTGTACTGCGAGAAAAGAAGACGAAAAATCGAGTTTCAACTGTGCCTAGGATGTAACATGCAATAAGAAAGCTAAGTAAATATATCTATATTTATATATTGTATTCTTCATTCTTTTCTTGAAAATCGAAATGCAATATTATTCCAATTAGAAAACGCCGAGTTTCTGCGATTACAAACATATCGCTACTTGCACAGAACATTTACGTTTGTTACCTTATTGCGCGATTTGATTAAAACTATTTTTGCCTAAAGTATATAATTAATTTTTGTTGTGCAGCTTAAACGATCCGGCCAAATAGAGCGTGAATGCACAATATCACTATTTTGTATTACCTTATTGGAAGTCATGCGTCTAATTTATTCATTTTATTGGACAAAAAGCATACGAGAGTAAGATACGAGATACCTAGCAATATGCGAAGAACAAACACACCTTTAACTAGTTTCAAACTACTATAATTTCAGAGAAATACAGCATTTTTATTCATTCAGCCATAATAGGTTCAACGGCTGGGGTGTTTTTTTATTTTTATTTTTTATGAGTATGGGCAAGTGGTTCGTGAGGTTATCTTCTCCTATAATATTGAATTTTTGGCCTTCATATTTGCCTGAGAAGATACTTAACCAGTTTTCGAATTTATTAAAAAAACAATTTTGAATAAAAAAAAAAAAAAAAAAGGTCGGCTAACTTTACAGCAGGTAGCGTCAATATGTCAATATTTTTGGCCTCCGAATTATGACCTCTCATTGCACTCCAGCTTGTCAAAATACTGGTAATAGTTTTCGCCACTAAACTAGTCGCGCGTTCTGAAACGGTTATGATTTTTTTTGTCAATCTGTTTAAAGACGTCGAGATAAGTATGTATCGCCAGATTGGCGATACATACTTAAATATGGCAATTACATCGGCTGCCTAGAAGCTATCAGGTGTGCTTAACAAACTCATTCTCTAACATCTCAGAGATGTCGTCGTCGCGTGCCACACAAACTAGATTTGCTTATATTATTTATGCGGTATCGGGGCTGTTTATACTCCGTCGTAACGTAAACGAGCGCACGCGCTCGTTCACGCTCGCTGACGCTGTCTGCGAACGGGGTGTCTATACTCGAACATCAAGTTGAACGAGGCGCCGCGCTGAGCAGCTCAACGCGCGACAGCGTAGGTTGCGACGGACTTGGACATGCTCTACGTTCTATGTCGGATGACGACGGTGCCGACGGAGGCTTTCCCACAAGCACTCGCGAATGCCTCATTCGGGAATCCGGTTGTCGGGGCGTCGGGGCCAGTCGAAGTGTGCGAGATGCTCATTTCTGGGATCTGAACCTGTCGTTCTTGCCGTGTGTCGTGTGCTGTTGTCCTGTTCCCGTGTTGGTGTGCGTATTTAACGTTCGTGCGTATGACTTGGCGAGTGTGTGCGTGGACGTGGACCGCTCCGAGGATGCGCTACCCTCGATTCTCGATAGGCCTATCGACCTAACGGTGGTGGTGGGCGGTGGTGTTGGGGTGCCGGCGAAAGCTGGAAGCTCAACGACGGGACAAAGGTCGGGTTAATTAGAATTAAGGATGACTTAATGTGTGCGCTATATGTGATCATGTGCTAGTCGCACTCACCGGCAGTCGTTCCCGATCGAAAAAGCGTCGTCGAATGTACGGGAACGGCGTACACAGTGAAACCTTTGAACTATTTAGCGGGCCAGAAATTTTCAGCTGGCTGGGCTGTCTCAGCTTGTAAACGATACTAGCGGTACGCGATGACAATGGGACTGAATCCTGAATTGTTTGTACAGGCTTTGTAAAGTGCGTTTCAATTTCGAACGCGTACATTGCGTAATTTAGGCATCGTCCGCTCTCTTCGCTGTCCGTTTCTTAAGTCAGCGGGAAAGTCTATTATGATGATAACACACCGGCTATCTGTCAGAAAGAGGACTCTGTGGAATATCGATTTCATCGAAGCATTCCGGCGATATCGTCGGAGTCGCTTGGCACGACTCCGGCGAACCTGCGAATCAGCTAGGTTCGACGGACGCGATATCGGGGTTTTTTTTTTTTCGTTTCGTTTTTGTTTACATTTGTGTGACATTTAGGAGAAACTAAATGCTGGTTTGCACTCGTTATCAACATCATTTTCTTGTTTCTGAATTGCTAACCGCTACCCCGATTGGTTGTTTTGAAGCGTGACAACACCAGGACGAGCCACACTGACCGATTGCATCTAGGCTAGGTGGCGCAACCATCCGCGCATAGATAACCCGTAGAGACGATGCGGTTGCCACGGAGACGCGCATGCGCAAAGTGCGGCAGTTCGTCGGGGCACGCTGGCTCAGCATTGGTCTACGCTGGACTGTAAACACAATAGTTCGGGCGTTTCTCGGCGCGGAGTAGTGGCCGATGAACGTCGGTCTGCGCCGGCGCGCGTTGCGTTCGTCGACGTTGGGGTATAAACAGCCCTTTGGAATAGGGGATTCGCGACGCAGCGCAGTGCGCTTACGTTTTCCGCTTGCAGCGTCAATGCGGGTAACAAGCGTAATAATTAACAAAAAAAATATTAATAAACGTGAAAGATATGCGCTTAGGAAGTACTTTTTGTATACAAATAATGGTTAAGGTAAATCCCAGAGCCGTTTATTGAGAGAGTTTGGCCATACATTGGTTTGAATAGGCGAGCATCTCGGGGCCAACCACAGGCCGCGAAACAGCCCCTAGCGGTGGTCGTGTGCTCTAAATTTGTGCCACGACTATACTTCGTTTCACCTTATGTGCGAGCGAAGGCAAAACTGGAAGCGCGAGCACGGAAGCTCCGTGCGTTCAGGCTTTGCTCGAGCGCGCGAGCTGGGGAGAAATGCAAAAGGCGGTGATCTCGCGCTTCTAGCTTTGGCTTCGCTCGCAGATAAAGTGAAACGAAGTATAATTTGAGCCGTGCCGAGCGGAACTCCGCGTCTCAAGACGCTCGCGCACCCCACCCTTTGCACTGCTTTCTTTCAGCCAGTCTCAGGACGCTGTTCTAGCAGTGCAGACAAAGGCATGGGCACGAGCGCGTAGCTTTGGAAAGTGCCTCCTATGCACGAGGTCTCGTACAAACAAAAGCGTTTCGCTGAGCTAGGCTCACGCGCCTGTGCCTTTGTCTTCACTGCAGACATTTGTGAGATGGAGTAGAGGTCTCCTGATTGGTCGACGCTGTGTCACAAATTTAGTTTACGCTCTAAGCGTGGGGGGAATATTCGGCGCTGGCGGCGGCCTTTGCTCCGCCTATTGTCCAAACTCTCCTAATATACGGCTCTGGTAAATCCCAATCGAGCCAGCTAAAACAAGAGACAATCTAAAATCAGTATAAATGTTGTTGGTTGTATTCAGCCAAAACAATCCAGTCCGTACCGCGTTCTAATTTGGCGCTCGTTCTCCGAATTGTTTGCGCGTTCGTGTGCGATTTGACCGTCTGTCGCCGAAGATTTAGGCGTTCAACCATGCCCAAACTGAGACGAACGCGAGCAAACATACTCTGCGAGCAGCTGCTCTATTTCGATCTGAGCTTGAGCGACTTTGAAGCCTTGAAATACTTGTTTCGAAGCTGCAGGTATCGTGTTTCGAACGAAATCCACTCGGAGGCACGGAGTAGCAATAAGTTGCCATGTCAACGTTTACCGCGTCTCTTTAAGCTTAGGAACGGCCAGAATCAGGGACGATCATTAAAATGGGCCGAGCGCACCGCTCATTCTTTGTGATTTGAGTGAGATAAAGCAAAGCGAAAGCGGGTCGCACCATTCATTAGCAATGAAATTGGCTAATGCTGCAGCGACCATGACGAATTTGCTCCGAATCGAGCGGAAAGGGCGCCGCCAAGTTTGCCGACGCAACCCGGCCCCAAGCGATTCGGGAGGCCCCACGCTATTTCTCGAATTCTGCATTGGGGGTGAGCGGCAACCCAAAACCCCAAATTAAGTTTGGGTTCTGCGCATGCGCAGTGGCGAACCCCTATTTGTTTGGGGCCCCCAAGCTTTGGGGCCCCCTATTCAAAAACTCACTAATGATTTTAAGATGACTGAAGTGCCGCCATTTTGAAATGGAGCTTATTTAACGGCTCTAGGCAGAACAGTGGTGGTGCGTGAAATTTCGACGACTGACTGCCAAGCTCAACGTCACGTTGCCTCCTAAATGTATCCGCTAAATTAAGCGGAGAAATCGCAACGTCACGGGACGTCGCACGGTTCGTTTATTTTTTTGCTAAGTACAACACAAAATGTTTCTCGCTAAATATAGCTAGGAAACGTCCTGGCAACATCCGACGGAGAAATTATGATGTCACGTTACGTTGACGACACGTGAAGTGTTTTCCAGACAAATTTATGGAGAAGCTGATCCGCTAGATACATGGGAAAATTTTGAGGTCACCTGATTTCACGGGACACTTTGAAGTCAAATGACGTTACTTGACCCTATCACACCATATTTATATCATCTCACCGAACAGTGCGACGTCACATGACGCTACTTGGCCCTGTGAGGCCATAATAATGTGACACCAATGTTGCACGTTACGACCCAATGTCACGTAGCAATGTAATTCCTGTACCTTTGCCAACTTTACCATTTCGGTAAATAGCGATTGTGTATCGACCGTGTGCAGCAGGGCGTGCAGCGCCACGGTTGTAGCCTCATTTAGCTTGCAGGGAACGTCAAGATACCAGTAATTTGTTTTGACTCACTGTAAGAATACAATGTTTTCAGCTTATACAGTGAGCAAAGCGTCTGCTTCTTGCTCAGGAGTTGCGGTGACGTCAGAACAATGCAGAGCTCCGATTTTCTTTGATTGAAAGGATAGTGGGTAGACCTCAATGCTAGATGCCTTGAGGTCTACCCACTATTTTTTCAATCAGCCAATAAGAGCTCGGCCTTCTGACATCATCGCTACTCCTGTGCATTTAGTAGATTCGAAATTTTCAGACGTAACCGGCCGCATTCGAGATCAGTGAATATACACAAACACATAAACTAGAAATTAAACCCTGGCAAGTATGATACTATCATACCATTCCCAGATATATCCTTGATGGTGAATAATTAAACAAAAAGTGGTAACCTCCGGGATCAACATGAATAAAGAAACTAAAGAAAACCGCATGTGTGCCTCTTTCTGTCGCATATTGTAAGATCGCTGCAATAAACATGCTTAAAAAAAAAAAAAAAAACTAGAGTAGCTATGTAAGAGGCTGTCTATGTGGAACATAATCCCGCAGGCGGGGGAGCCCGTGCGTGTGTTAACAAGATAAGGTTTGCTACTCACAAAGCATTTCTCACCGTCCTTATAGAAAAAATGGTCCCATTTTTCGGTTGAATTGTTCATGCAGTAATAGTCGCAGCCTTCTCCATCTTTTTGCTGTGAAAAGAATAAACATAATAACCAAGGGGCAAGTACTATTCACGAGAATTCATTTTCACAGTGCGCATCAAATGTTAGTTATTTGAGCCATGAAGTATTTTTTCGTGCACGCATTGAGGCCATTCTGAGTGCTCCGGAACACATGTTGACAAAAGAGTGGACGGCTCCGAGCCCTTGCTTTAATTTATGAATCGACACAGTGCACGTTTCCACTTTTACAGTGTACTCAACTGTTAAATATAACGCGGGAGCGGTGGCCGGAGAGACGGCATGCGTCATCTACTGGCTCACTCTGGCAGCTTATGACGCTGTTGTTTTCAGCAGTTACACTCCCAGCTCCGAAACAGTCCCCGATACCGGACTCGGCAAAAAAAAAAAAAAAAGGTCGCTTTTTTATTTTGTTTTTTGTTGCTTAAAGAAGGTGGCCTTTATCAGAGAAACTGCGAGATCACTGATATATGGTAGCCCCGCATGGTAAATGCGTAGGTGTGACTAAAATAAAAACAACAAAACAAACAAGTAAAAACTTAAAGCGTGGATGATAAAGAAAGAAACGAGGAGGTCATGCGATAATTGTATCGGGGAGTGGCGACAATCGCAAGAAGAGCCGCCTTAATCTCCGCCGCATCATTGGTTTAATCGCTAGACAGCTCTGATATCAGTTTCGGCCACCGCTCCCGCGTTATGTTTAACAGTTGAGCACACTGTACAATAAAATTTAAATTGTCACCGAATCGGGTCTTGTTCCGTTCTTGCATTCCTCATCGGCAGCGCTTCCTAAGAAGGCCAGGGACACTGCAGGCATTAAAACATACAAAAAGCGATTCATGTAGGCCACGAATAAAATATTAATTGAAGTCCTGTTTCCTATAAACATATTAATCACATTTATTAATCTAATAATACCTATATGCAACATAATTAAGTAGTAATTGCTTCTTTACGTGCGTCAAGACAACTAATAGAACGCGGATGGGGTTCAGCGTAAAAGGCCCTTCAGTTTACCATTAACAGGCAGTAACGGAGGCACTGGCAAACACGGTAACTAACTTCCGCTATTTCAAAGCTGGGAAGCGTTCTGAGTTTCCACATCCACGGCTCTTTTTATTAAGTTTACATCTCGAACATAGTATGCATTAGGAATGCAGTGATATGAATTTAATTTCGAGCGAGGCATTTAATTACATACATACGTTGTGACAAGAATACCTTCGCTGAACACAACATCGATTGGTATATTGCAATTCCACGGGAACGGGGCTAAACCCACTTAAAAAAAAAAAAAAAGATGTAAAGAAATGCACACAACTGTGTATTTGTCCTTTTTAACATAGCAGACTCAACCAATGGTAAACGGAAATTTGAGCGCCTGTAGAAATCATAACCTCAGGTTTTGCAAGGTATTCACGATATATATCTCAAAGATTTACCACTTTACCAACTAATTCGAGCGGGCCTGAACAGAAAACAAAAAGGTAATTGACACTGTTATTGAACGTTTGTCCAAATGCAGAAGGAAGCCCGTTTCTCGGAACAGGCTTTACGCATTCCAAGGCTATTCGTGTAATATTACAGGTTTTCAACTTCAACCGTATTCAAAAGATATACACCGATGTCTTGTTAATATGTAGATATCCGTTCCCGCAAAAAATTCGTCCTTAATGTGAGTTGTCCATAATGACCAGACAAAGATGCATGCATTTTCCCAGTTTGTCCCTGGAAATTGAGTCCATATAGTGGGGTATTCATATTAACGTGGTCCTTATCAACGAGACATGACTGTATTACTGTTCAGCACATGCATATTAAGAAAACAATTAAAAGAGACAAGTTGTTGCCCAGAAGCTATTTCTTTCGTGACGTGCTCAGCGCAATCCGTCTCAATACAGTATGTTTCGCTTATAAGATAGTTTTTGTAATTATATCGACAAGAGGTAAATGCATCGGGAGTCTCAAATATGCAGCTTCATGAGCGAGTGTAATAGCTTGTATGCATTTATTCACCCGTATCACGGGCAGCACTGAAACTTAGATAAATCTCAATTTAGCTCTGATTTACTTGACCTAAAGCCAGAAGGTTCGTAATAATCAGATGTGCCCCTATTAATTCATTAAATAAAAAGTATAGACTTGACTAAACGGAATCATTTCATATGTGCTCAGCTTGCAAAGCTTTATTACAAAGTAAGTGGAGGGTCATGCACATAGCAGCAGTGCTTAACAATACTGGCAATGCATCCGTCTAAGTAATTTAAAAACTCACCCAGCAGGAGCGTGATCCAGGTGAACCACATAGTCGGTTTATTGTTCTCAAAGAAGTTGTGCGTCCTTATGTCCAGTGCATTCGAACGTTATATAGCCGCGAAAATCCAGGACCATTTTTAAAATGTTTCGTAAATTTATTTTATTTTTATCCGCTTACACCGCTCTGGCATTCGGACTTTCTTTGTTCGCGATTGTGTAGCAGTTCCTTTGTTCTAGAAATTTTCTGCATGATATGTGTGTCAAGAGGTGAAACCGACATTTCTACGAGGGCCATATGCGATCGTTAAATAATGCGTCAGCACACATGTCACTGCTACTTCAAAGAGATGCTCCGACCTTTTAAAAGTCTCTTGTATTGTTTACACCACCAGAAACGGATGGCAAACTGTCGCCATACCAGCTAGTCTAATGAAACTAAAAACATTGGACACCTTTATTATAATTACAGAGCTTTAAAAGAGTAGTGTAATAAACGAAGCTGGAGGTGCGGACCATCGCTGGAAGATGGCCGCGTGGAGGCACCGTTACATGCAGCACCGCGGTCGCCGCGACGGATTCGCAGCAGCTGACACTGTTATGAGCGTCTTTGTTCTGTGTCCGCGCTTTTCAACAGCAGATGACGGTGTTCTGTTGATCCCCTGTGATCGTGAGTGGAAGCCATGATTATGTACCTCACTCTAACTCGTGTTTCAATCTGAAATTGGTGCTACCTAAGCACTCAGGAGTCTCTTGGTGGACGCGTGGCACATGGTTTCGCATGTTTATTTTTAGGGCATGTCAGCAGACTCTAGTTAGGTCTTCATTGTCACTGGACCTTTTTGAAAAGGTTCCGCACATGCGCGGCATTCGTCTCGCAGCGGCGGAAGCTCGAACTTCGGTTATCGTCCGAAAGAATGGTTGCACTACCTCTCCTGCCTCTTCCGCGAATCGGATCAGCCGCAGAGAAGGCAGGAAAGGCATCGCAGCTCCGTTCCTTCAACAGTCGTAGTTGGAGTCTGAGCAACTTGGTGTCGTCTTTATGTGAAAACGGTTCATTGGATCTTGTAAAAAATGTAGCTGCACCCCTAGTATAATCTCGTTCTGTACCGATAATGATCCCTGTGAATTCCCTTTGGTGACCGTACGTGCGACAGCTAATGTACCCACTGCCTTTTCTGTTTCTTTTTTCTCCGTGTGACCTTGTTATTGCACTTTTGAACAGTGATCACAGTATATTAATATAATCAGTTTGTCAACTGGCTCCGCACAGAGCCTCTGTTATCTCATGTCCTACCGCGACACAAATGCGAAGGAAAAATTGTAAAATTTCAGAAATTGCACGTTCTTATTTCTTATGCGAATTGTACTTATTAATTTATTAAATGTTAAAAACATGTGCATAATTCTTTCTAATTACTGAGACAAGATGGTAATGCAATCTAACGATACGCATAGACGCTTAACGTGACCACATAAAATGAACGACATAAAATATCAAGCTTACAATACATATTGTAGGGTGGGTACGCAGGCTTAACTGCTAGCTTTAACTGAGATAAAATTAACGAAGCATTTAGGAACAACAAAGTGGTAAATAAAGTAATAGACACGTGCTTGCTAGTTTTGAGTGAAAAAAGAACAGACAATATATGCAAGGAAATGAACGGAGTTTCTTGAAACATAGCAAAACTCCGTAGAGCTTGAGCGAAACCGTTGAATAGAGAATTTTGTTTAGTAGCCGCAACCCGAACAAAACTTTTACTTTTATTTGTTGATAACCGAAACCTAAATTGAAATCAAAAACAGTTACCTGGTAGCCAATATATTAGCGGTGTGAAAATAAGAACATTTTGGCAAATTATTTCGATAAGAATTCCTTCAACGCTTCTGCCATACTCTAAATATTTTTTTTTTTCAAATACATCACGTGTGGACAAACTACTGAATTTGAGACTGCTGCCAGGTCTTGTTGAAGTGAATCGGAATAAATAAAACAATCCCTGGTTGATTGTTTGACGTCTATTTTAGAGCGCAGCTTTTAGGCGCTCGTTTCTGGCTTGAGCGGCGTCGCTGTCGCTGTCGCCGTCGGCGTAACCGCGTGGTGCATTATGGGAAATATCTCATAATGCACCGCGTGGGACCCTTGTGACGTCACTCGTTACGTCACGTGTGACGTCACGAGGGTCCCGCGTGGTGCATTATGGGACATTTCTCATGATCCACCGCGCGGGGATGAGGAGGACGGGGGGGAGGGGAGGGAGAGGAATAGGGGAGGGGGGAGGAGGAGGAGAGGGAGGAGGAATCTGCTGAGATATGTCGTTACAGCCAAAACGTTGCCCAGATCTGATTTTGTTGACCCAAAATCCGATATGTCACCAAACATCGACATTTTGACTAATGTATAATAATTTTTGCATAAAAAATGATTATTCATTGCCGTATCAATATTGCTTTTCTTCTTGCAATCTGCTATTTGAGAGGCTCAAAACAAACAAAAAGGATATTACATTATTTATAGTGCTGGGTATCTGAGCCCTCACTAACGGAAATGAAAGCGAGAAACAGAAATACCTCTCGTACGGTAGCATTAAATAAAGTTATCTTTTTGCATGAAAAATCAGTGCTAGAACATTGCGAAGGGAAATATACTTTTAAATTGTGATCTACTTTTACGCTTGGAGTCAGTGAGAAACCTTCCACGTTTACATTTTTATCAAAAAGAAGCTTTTTATAGGCTTAAAATGGCAATGGTTTTTCGCTAGTACCTGCAGAAATGCAGCACCCACAAATTAAGCGAGCCAGCCCAAAGGCAGAACGACGCAAAGCAGCAGAGACTGGGACAACGAATCTTACATATCACATTTTGGAAATGCACAATTAGTTCACATATCTCACACCTTCAAACACTTCTCACTCCTTCAATTAAGTGATGGAAAAAAAGTAGAGAAATATATTTCAACTTCTGTATGTGATTAAATTATAAACTATTGTGTCGCGTCGCTATTGCCATGTGAACCACACCTATTGTGAATAGTCCGCGAAAATAAAATAATGTGATATCCATTACGCAAGCACGGACATAGCAAAAGGTGTAGCTATCATATCCAGGCATTTCCAACTTCGCAGTGTAGCAACTGCTGTCGATAAAAATCATTTAAAATAAACAAACAACTGAACTGCTCGAAAAACCAACTTTGACGACCTTCTTAAAGCGCGCGTTTGTTATTTCGTATATTTGTTTTCGGTGGTTCCTCGGATATTTATTTTCCACCAATACAATTCCTATCACCGTACATTCATTGGACTAAATTCTAAAATTTATTGATATATTTTTAAGTAATCTGAAACGTGAGGATATATGCCCCTTTATTTTGTTTCATATAGTATATCTTCAAGTTTCCTTTCCAGTCTCAGTGTTTAAACGTCGTGAGTGTACACGTGTTTCCCTTTTTGGGAGTGTCGCTTCGCCGAAACATCTGTCCCGTACGTTTCGCTCGTCGCATATACGTGTTTGTTTTCTAACAGCCTTTGTCCCTTTCTAAAAGCTTGCTCTCGAAAATAAGAGTGAAACCAATTAAGCGGTTTAAACCAAAAAACAAAATAGTACGATCGCAGGAATCCCGTCAAACTTGCACCGATACCACTGCTACTCCGCCGGCACTACCAATCGTTTCGTATCGTTACTCATATAGGACGCTGGCTGTTGCTCGACTCTGGCACCCCCTAACCACCTACCCTGAGCGAATGGTGTGTGCCACTGGTCCGGTTGGCTCTCTGACGATGGGAAGAAACGTCTTACGCCCAGCTGGCTTTTTCTTCCGATCTTGCATTCTGAGGTATCATCCAGCAAAACAGCAGCAAAGACCGGAGGTGTGAATGAAAATTACGAATGAACAGACATCGACTTACCTTTCTCTATAATGATGATGAGAACAATGAAGATTTACGCTTTATTTCGCGGGCTCACATTTGACCGCACGTGCTTTGTGGCGATTTCGTTTCCGTTTCTGGTTTGGTTCTAAGCGCCGCATGCAGAGGTCTAGAGAACTGACTCGGCTCGCGTTTTCTTCTGGGCAGCCGAACGTTTGGACAGGCCGGAGCAAAGCACGCAAAAAATATTGGAGGCCATGGCCTGACCAGTGATAGGGCGGCTGAAGGGGGAGGGGCACTCATTGCCTGATTTGATTTGATTCAATGCACACACTTAGAGAAAAGAGTATATTCGTACATCCATTGTCACATATAATACACCCCAAAACTTCAGTTCAACGTACAGTGCACTGACGTTGAACCCGACATTCTTAAAAGCAACTGAACGCCATCTGGAAAAGTGGGACACTCCCAAATACATGGAAACAGCCAATAATCATACCGATACCTAAAAAAGAAATACCATTGGATGAAATGTCGACCTATACAGGCCTGTGTCGTTAACAAGCTGCCTGGGAAAACTCCTAGAAGGCATGGTTCTCCGGCGCCTCGCGTGGCTTCTAGATCGAGCGAATGCTTTTCTAGCTTAATTGGCGGGCTTTCAATCAAGGAGGCGCACAGTCGATGCAATAGGAGACCTCGCGTCGACCAAAGAAGAAGCCAAATCACTGGCCAAATAGTACACTCTGTCTTTCTAGACGTTAGTCGTGCGTTCGACATCCTGCGTCATCCTATCTCCATCCAGCGACTCAAGTACTTCGGTATCTGTGACAGAATCTTCACCTCCATAGACTCGTTCTTCACTGGACGGAGCTTCACTGTCAAGATCCCTGATGCACGCCCAATAGCCAAAGGAGTTCCCAAGGCAGTGTACGCAGCACCCTGTGGACCCGTTGCTCTCGGACAGGGGGCGCGAGCGCGTCCACAAGACGCGACCATGTTATGCTGGCAGCACCATCCAGGCGGCGCTATAACGTTCGATTTTGCACATGCCACGTTCGAGAGCAAGCATCTGTCAGCATCTGCAGACGCGCGATAACAAATTGTGCAAAAATATAAAAACTAAAATAAAAAAGAATTATGCAGCTCGCGGCCTCAGCGTCCCATTAAACATTCCTTTCAGTTTATTATTTTATTGCTTTCTTTCATAGCTTCCGTGAGCCTGTATGTTTCACTTTACGTAATAGCGAAGCTGAAGCTACTTGCAAGGGCATGTTCCCCTGAACGATGCTTGCACTGCACGAGCGCGCGTGCTTGGCAGGGACACTGAAAGCTCCGAGCTTGCTCTTGTAGCCTCTGCTACGATGGCACTTGTAATGAAGAGGAGTATAAAAAACTGTAGTGGGGAAGCGTAATGACCCAAGTTCGAAACGCGAGCCAAATATTCTATTTTGCTCGCCTGGAGCGCTGCTCAAAACTTGAGAGCTACGGGCCTATTTCCGACCAGTCACAAAACCCTCGATGTCGGCATGGCAATATACGCCGACGAAGTTGCTATGGGGTGTGTGGGTCCTTCCGAAAGTGCCGTAGCTATCCGAAATCAACTTCAAATAGCTCTAGATGCATCGGCTCTGATGACTGCAAACCTCTGCCGCTCGCTATTAGCGGAAAAAACTGCGTCGCTCCTATATGAACAAATAGGAAGAGCACCCGAGTACGCACTGTAGCTATTGATTGCCGGAACTCTGCTAAGGCCTGTTCACGCATGCAGCGGAGCGCTACAAGCACAGCGCTGACCTCGCGCTAGGCGCGTGCTGACGGAAGTGTTCACCAGCTTTGTATCGCACTGTCAAAACTGTTGCTCATGGCAGACGATAAGTAGCTGACGACACGTGAGCAGCGCTACATCAGCGCTTCGCTGCATGTGAGAAGAGACCTTAGTTAGTAGCCATCTCTATCTTGGGGTGGAAGTGGAAGACCGCGTTACCTGCCAGAGGCCCTATGTTGTGCTTTTTCGACTCCCACGGCGACTAGGGAGAGGGAAGTGACGTTAACAACGCAGCAAACGCAGATTGGATATTGTTTGGTGAGAGTCGCTGATGACGAATTTCCGCAGAAGAAAACGAAGCTCACTTTCTGCGTTTGCTGCGTTGTTGACGTCACTTCCCTGTCCCTAGTCGCCGTGGGAGTCCAAAAAGCGCAACATACCTGAGTTCCGAACCAACCTGAGGGACTGGATTGCTGGCATTCCCAGCAGTGGTATTTGGAGATCTCGAACGACCTAGATAATCTCTTTTGAAACCTTGTCATGCCATTCGACCAGAGCCGTAAACTTCCCTAGTTCGTCCAGGTTTTTCTTGTTCGGTCCCTTCAAATCCTCGGCTTGCAGAAAGTCTTGGTGGCTTGCCAGCAAAGTCTTCTCCGACGACGCTGACGTCAGCGCCTAAGTCAATCTTTGCTCGGAGCGGGTGTCCGTTCACAGTCACCACAGCAAAACGCGCGTTCGGTCCGCTTTAGGCCCGTAGCTCTCAAGTTTTGAGCAGCGCTCCAGGCGAGCAAAATAGAATATTTGGCTCGCGTTTCGAACGTGCGTCATCACGCTTCCCCACTACAGTTTTTTATACTCCGTTCCATTCTAAGTGCCCGCGTAGCAGAGGCTAAGAGCGAGCTCCGAGCTTGCAGTGTCCCTTCCGGCACGCGCGCTCGTGCAGTGCGAGCATCGTTCGGGGAACATGTTTTTTCAAGTAGCTTTAGCTTCGCTATCACGTAAAGTGAAACATACTGACTCACAGAAGCTATGAAAGAACGCAAAACAAACAATAAAGCTGAATGAAACGCTGGGGCCACGAGCTGCATAATTCTTTTTTTATTTTAGTTTTTCTTTTTTTTTTTGACGTTTTGTTATCGCGCGTCTACAGATGCTGACAGATGCTTGCATTCGAACGTGGCACGTGCAAATCGAACGTTACAGCGCCGCCTGCATAGTGCTGCCAGCATAACATGGTCGCGTCTTGCGGACGCGCTCGCGCCCTCTGGACGAGAGCAACGGGTCTTTTGCATACGTTTCCGAGAAATGAGCCGCTCTCAGACGCTTGTACTTCTGCAACGTGCGTCTTACTTAGGTTCAATAGCACGCTTAGGCATTTCCTGGCGAAATGTCCAACTTTCTTGCGTTTCATGCACGCTTTGTTTCTTGCCGGGCAGTCACGTTTCTGATAGAGACCGTATCAACAATTCTCGCATGCTTGCGCCGGCGGCCCGGCCTCGACCTTTGGAGCACGTGCATATCTGTTGCGAGGCGGTTTCGACACGGAATCTGCGTTCAAGGCCGCGTCCTCGCTGCGTCACGAAGGCTCAGTTTTCGTCAGGTTCTTTTGCTGCTTTCTCACGGTCTCTTTGTGTCTGGCTTTTGCCAAAGCTGTGTCCAGCGTTAACTCGGAATTCATTTGAAGCGTTTCTGACAGCTTCGCGTCTCGGAGGCCCACAATGGATCGGTCGCGGGCACCGTGGTTAAGGTGTGCTAGAAGGGGAGGTGTGACGACCGCCTGTCGTGAGAGTGTCGCGATGCAAGAGCACACCGGTGAGGGCGCTGTCGGGCAGAGCGCGGCCATCCGACGGCTGGTTGAGGCCTGGCGGTCGCCTCAGAGATGATTTATTCGGCGTGAAAATGATCGTATTCTTCGTTTGTTCTTGTATCCTCGTTTGTTCGAAAGAATGCATTCTATCCTCTCTCACACCACTGTGGAAAAGCGTGACTTGCGCGAGTGGTAAAAGCCTCATGACATATCAAAGTTTTTAATTATTTTTTCGGCAGCTATACATCTTGCATACCATTAAATGCCGTTTTTTGTCTCGTGTCAATGCATTTTGTGTGTGTGTGGGTAACACGCATTAATGAAAGCGAGGTTTTCTTGACTTGTGTATTCTCAGCGAAAGCTTACGGACCAGGAAATGTCCGGATTGATTTCATCTAGTGAACATGCATCATATGAAAGTGAACACTAAAACTGGAAAAATAAATGGAGCAACTTCAATTGCCGTCTTTATTGCAGAGCAATTCCACCTATACTCCAACACGTCACACGTTCTTGCACTTATTTTTTTTCTCTCCATCAGTCTTGTTTTTTTTCCTGCAGAAAAAAAATTGAATCGCGTGAATGCCTGTCCAAACAGGCTACAACAAAAATCGTCAGGCCACACGACTCCTGCAAAAATCGTCAAAATCGAAAGGTTCGGTAGTTTTTGGTCGTATGTCTGTTTGGACGCCGGCCAAGCCAAATTCACGACTCTCCTCCTCGCTTCATTCACTTTTTTTTTTACGTCGGTGCTCGTCAGACTTGACGTCACACGCCACCTGCCAATGGTGTGCCTGCTGCCTGTCTATGTCCCGCGGCTCACAAAGTCGCCGACCTCGTTTCCGACCTTGGAAACGACGCACGCTTGCCTGGCTTGCCCTCGAGTCTTCCCTTTCTCGTTTTCGGGACTCGCAAAGTGGCGAAGGCCTTGAGCGATTGACCGACAGCCAACAGAGCTTGTGAGGGGCTCTCCGGACCCACGTGATCAGCAGAGCAAGGCCGCCGTGGAGGAAGCGAGGGGGAGATTCGACGGGGGAAGTTTCCCCCCGGCAGATTTGACAGGGGGAAATTTCCTCCCGACGGCCGGAAGCAGAGCGCCGCACGATTTGCCGGAGTCGTGAGTTTTGTAGTATCCTGATTGGACACCCCTTGACACAGTAAACGTTTGTCACATCCTTCGTCAGGGCTTCTGCATGCTCTGGACAGCCGATTTTAGGGAGTGCACCGAAGGAACTCACAACCTCCACCATCAAGCCTGCATGCAGTTGGCAAGTACTAAGCACCTGTGCCAGCTTGTTTTCTAATGTGAGGATGAGCTTGAAAAGCTGTTTGGATAGGTACAGCAGGCCCCCCACGTCCCACTCTTTAGTTGCAGCAGCAGGAAGGGTTGGAGGGACTTCAGACTGCTGTAACAGGCATAATGCCTTACAATCTACACACTTAGATGCCAAGACTTTTTTTCGTGCAGCATAGCCAGCTGCAAAGTAAATGAGTTGCGCTTCACTACTCTCGCTGACACAAGGTGAGTGGTCGACCAAGCTGTCAGGCGAGTCGACGTTGCCAGTGTCCGTGACGGCATCGGTGCTGTCTCCTTGATTTTCCATCTGATCAGCTGTGGGAGCTAGAAGGGAATCCAGGATGCCATGTGCCAGATTCCCATTTTGGGGGCTCTGAACGATCGAAATAAAATGTTATCTTAAAAGGTATATTAGTGACATAAAATGTCACCCTAAAAATATATCTGCACAGGAATGCAGCATGTAGACTATGTTACCTCATTATGACGCAGAACTGAGTTGGTGTGGGATTATCATTGGCTCCTGAAGACTGTCGTCACAATCCCAAACAGTCGTTCAATGCAGTCCTGACTCAAGCGGGATGTCATGAGGTAGAGATACCCCACTTTGTGCGTCAAGTACGCAAGGAGCTCCTTGGTGCTCTGAAGTGTCACCCTCAGTCCTTCTGAGGTGCTTCGGCTGAGGAAGCCTTTCCCATCGGCATGCCTTTCTCAGACATCAAGATAGGCGAGAACTTTATCAAGCACACCTTCTTGGGTTGTGCATAGCCTGCAGTTAAGTAACAGGTACAGAAGCAAAATTTAAAAAAAAAAAATGGGAACTGAGTTGTGAATGCGTGAGATGAGATATACTTGAGAGCTCTGGCTGGAAATCTTGACGTCATAACCTTGATGAGCTCTACCATGAGGGCTACAAACTCGTAGGTCACCTTGAGGTTCGGGTATATATACTTGTATATAAATGATATCGTTAACATCAGTAGGACCCCCTCTTTCATCATTTATGCTGATGATACTAGCTTATTTTTTCATTCTCTGAAATACAGGAACTGGTGAATGAAACTAACACCACACTACAGAAGCTATATGAATAGAGTGTAGTAAACTCGCTAGAAATGAATATGAACAAAAGTAAGGCGGTCCTTTTCCGACCTAAGAATAGAAATGTTAGTTACAATTTAAATATTGTTCTTAGCCACTCTCAAATTGAACTCGTTCAAAATATGAAAACGCTTGGAGTTTATTTTAACAACCACATGTCTTGGAATGATCATATTATCAATATAGCTAAAATACTTTCAAAAGTGCTGGGAAAATTGTACCAGTTTAAAAATGTATACTGCCTTGTCGTTTAAAATTGCTTATATATAAAGCTCTTTTTGAACCTCTTTTAAATTACTGTAGCTTGGTATGGAGCACTACAAGCTTGTCCAACCTAAATAAATTACATATTCTTCAAAAAAAGGCTGTTCGCATAATACGAAATGTGTCTTTTGACACACACACTCCTCCTCTATTTGAAGAGCTGCATGTAACATCTATTCTTGATTCATATGAGTATACTCTCCTCACACGATATAGATCCACCCTCCGATGTAATGAACCATTTTTTACTTGTATTTCAAATTTAACTCCCATTTCTAAACCTTATGACGTTAGGGAAAGGGAGCGTTGGAAAATTCCATTAAATCGCACGAACTATGGGTTTCAAATGTTAAGCTATAATCTTCCGTTTGTCTTAAATAAAGTTGAAAAGCAAAATTTGTCAAACATTGAAAACCTACATCTAAATGAAATTCGAGAGCTTTGTTTTCACAAATAAAAAGTAAATTGTCTTTGTGAGCTGTAAATACATTCGTTTTCTATATTTTTGTTTCCGTTTCCTGTATACATCCAGTCACTAGATGCTGTCGTTCTTCGTTCTTTTTGTATAAGGCCAAATCCTTCCTCTAGCAGCAATAGACTATATAAGTGTTTTCTTCTTTTTTTCCCATGTCACTGTTGCTTGTTTTTCCTGGTTGCTGTTGTTTGTTACCGTATGCCAATTGTAAGGCTGCAGAGGCCTTGTCAAGTTAAAACTGTTGACTTTTTGCCTCTGCAGCCCAGATCTCAATTTGATGATGATGTAAATAAAATGATTGATTGATTGATTGATTGATTGATTGATTGGGTACTGGTGTTCCACCTCCTTCTGGTGCACCATGAATGCACGCAACATCAGGAGGCTGAACACTTGAAAGGCCAAGTCCACCCTCATCTTCTCGAAGCCATTTGGGTGGATATAAGCCCTGGTGAGTTTGTAGGCTGCCTTCCATGAGATGTCACTCCTATCACACTTCCACGTCGCTGCGACATGTTCCCAGAGCACCTGTTAAAAATGTTTAACATGTTGAAATTAACCCAGGGGTCAACATGTCGGGAGACCTAAAAGTACTACATTAAACTTGACAACAGTTTATAATTCATAGTGATGGTTGATGTCTCAATCTTTCATTTGGTGTGTTGAAGCCTGTCTTCATCATCTAGTTTCGTGTGCATTTTACCAAATGAGGCATATCAGAGATGAAGTATGCGAAGCGCGTCGAGTCACTGCGATGGACAACTTTGCAGCGCACAGACGCGGCAGAACCATGGACGCCAAAATTATGCCACATGGCACGGTTCCAAGAGGCACCATCGCAGCACACATAGTCCACAAGTATGCTTGCTTGTTCGCACAAGATGATGGCTTCTGTGACAATCTTCGTCAAAAGGTGGGCCTTGACGTTCCCATTCGAGGCAAAGACACCTATGGAAGATGCAAACAAAACATCGGTAAAGGCCGACGACCAGACTCTACATTCTGCAAGGCCTAAAGATCCTCCTCTACATCTTCAGGCAAGAGAAGCGAAGGATGGAAAGAATAGACCACGAGAGGGAGGCGTATGCCTGCAGGGTGGAAAAGGTAGAAGGAGGGAGAGGAGGAAGTGAGAAAAAAGCAGGAAGTGCGATCCGGTCGTCGGTCTTGAAACAAGACATGCTAAACAAAAAATGTCCTAAAATACCTAACTAGCACTGCTAGACTCATTACATGTGATTCTATATGAATTAAATTACCGATGCAAACAACACCTCCATTTCTAAACTTTCATGAATAAGCTTGATTTAATTCCATTTCATTTCATCTCACCCACCCAGTGTGGTGGTTGCGTTTAAAAATGTCTGCGACATGACCAACAAATTCCCATACCATTTCTGCACCTTCTCCACTTTTTTTCTTTCTCGCCGGATGCATTTTATTTATTTTTTATTTATTTACATATACTGCAGATACTGCAGGCCCCACATGGGCACAAGCAGGAGAGATAACATACATAATAAATACAATAGTAATACATACGGCAAAACACATGAACACAAACGCGTACATATAATATAAGGCTGCGTTATACAATTTATCATACAGCAAAAACAGCACTTTATAACAGAGGTTTTTAAATGTGCGCATAAACAAACAAAATTGCATTTAGGGACCAAACTGCCCCCTAGAGAAAGAAACATAAATTTCAAAAAGAAAAAAAAAACAACAGCAGCAAAAGAAAATAGGTTGTTATGTGATGACAGTGCTAGTACTAAAGACACGACAAAAAAGATATCTCAGTTTCGAAGGCTTCGTTTGGTAACTTATTTCAATCTTCAATGGTTCTGGGAAAAAAAGAATTCTTGTACAGATTAGTTCTTGCAAATATGGGGGTTAAGGCGAGTGAATGACGATGCCTTGTCGAGCGCGTGTCAAGTTGTGAAATATAGCTATGTGGCTGAATGCCCAATCTATGAAAATAAAGAGAATAGAGAAATTTTAACCGAGCTATTTTTCGTCGTTGAGTAAGAGTGGGAAGGTTGGACAGACGTAACATGTCTGTTGGGGAATCGAATCTATTAAACCGTCGGTAGATAAATCTCAGTGCTACGTTTTGTATCTTGTCGAGTTGTCCTATATCTTCCTTTGTGTAGGGATCCCATACAATGCTTGCATACTCTATAGCGGGTCGGACGATTGTCGAGTCGAATAAGCAAGTTTTCTGAGTTCATTTGGTGCCTCGTAGAGTTTTCTTCTTAGTAGTCCAAGCTTTCGGCGAGCGTTTGAACATATGTTATCAATATGTTTTGACCACTTTAAGTTACTAGTTAGTGTTACACCTAAGTATTGTATTTGACACTTCATGATGGATGTTTCTTCGATTGTATATTGAAATTTTAAAGGGTGTTTCTTATTTGTCCATATGATTGTCATTTTCCATTGTTCACACCAACTGGCCAAACGATTTAGTTTAGTATTCAGTACTTCTTGTCTACTGGGAGAGGTGATAGCGGAAAACATAACACAATCGTCGGCGAATAAGCGACTGAACAGTCTGGGCCCAGGAAGGATACTAATCATTATGTATATTAAAATAACAATGGTCCTAGCACGGAACCTTGTGGCACCCCCGACGTAACCTTCAAAATGCGAGAGTAACTTCCGTAAAGTCTACGAAATTGGAATCTATTACGCAGGTATGAATATTCTTTTTATTCATCTGT